>CM051234.1:520026241-520210805 GCA_027917425.1 Gastrophryne carolinensis | reverse complement strand
CAGCCTAAGTGCACTTTAAAGTTTGCCCCCTTTGTCCCCACAGTGATATCTTGTAACTGCTATGATGTTCAGCACCAGAAAAACGGGAGTACAAAGTGGCGCTCACTGGCGCTGGGATAATCGACAGCCGGGTCCAATGGGTGCTGACATAGGCCGGCCAATCAAAGCTAATTAGTTAGCTTTCTGTGAAGCGACTGCTAGCGCAATTTGTAGTACATAGAGCAGCGCCAGATAAGACCAAAATGAAGGCGCTCCAGAACTTGCGCTGTAGCCACAAAAAAGATGCAAATATAAATAAGGCCCATAGTTGCATTACAGAGAAAGCTACTGCTGGATTGCTTAAAATAATAAGAAATGCACAAACCAGCATAATCTATTGTCCTAGTCAGCTTGGGGTCAGTGGTCTAATGCAAGTAGGGTGTTGGTTACATTTACACAATACAGATTGCTTTTTATGACTAACTGCTACAAATATACAGTGGATGAACCCTCATAGACAGTGGGGGTCATGCTAAAGATTTATTGAAGCTTCAAATCTGAGTGCACATTTGGGTGTGAATTGCAGCCTGTATCTCCATGAGCTTTTTAACTTTAACACAAAAAAGTGCGATAAAAGAAATTCCTTCTAAATTTTCCTTAAAAAAAAAATCACATGCACATGTGTCTTACATCATTTCTCCAATGAAGTAAGAATACTTGTTTAAATGTTTGGAAACAACAGCACCCTATGGGGGATGCAGAAAAAATAAAGAATAAAACATTCTTTAGCATAGCCCATACCTACAACACAGCATCTAGCAAACAATTTATTCTAAGTTGCTCCTATCCACTATAGCCACTGCCAATGGTAATACTTATGGCTTGTAATACATTTGATTCCTGGAACAATGGCATAACATTTCATTATTCATTTTTTTTACAGCTGCTTTAACCTTTAAGTGTCTACAGGACCAGTGGCCAGTATATTGTAAAGTCATACGGGAGAAGAACCTCTGCCAAGACATGAGATGGTACCAACGCTGCTGTGAAACCTGCAGGGACTATTATGCACAAAAACTGCAAAACCGGAGTTGACCTTAGTTTTCACTGAACAACATTTACAAATGTATCTAAAGAAACATGTACACATTTTTAGCATATTGCAACCAAAATATTTTCAGATTTCAAATAATTTAATCAATTTAATTTATTTTTTCACTGTGTGCATCACACTTGCTTTTACACCACAGATTTCTATTGTTTATAACCAATGATTCTTAAAATAAGAAACATATTTCTGCTTTTATTGAAAACTCACATGGGTCATTTATGAGGAGCAAAGCTCACACAAAGGTGTGTGCGCGGTTTGTTGGCCCCAAGGGTCACACTGAGTGTGCATGAAATCAGCTAATACTTTCTGTATGATTTAAACATTTAATTTCCCACTAAGAAAAAGTCTGGAAAACCATGTTTGTTGAACTTGCCTGTGATATTACTGCCAGCCAATAAACATGATTTGCATCAAGTCTACCTACTTGACTAGACGGGTAATGCAGCACAGACTTCCCTCTATATGAGAGAATATCTAAATATCTAAAGGGTATGTATCAAGAGCAAGCAAGGCCTTAAGAATCCATAATCATAAAATATCATATAGGCATGCACCCTTAAACTGGACCACCGGCCTTGCACAGTTGGAAAAAACTCCCCAAAACTCACTTTCCCCATCTGCATGCATGAAACTGAATCATTTTCAGCACTTACGTGTTCTCCTGCCCCCACTCAAAGCTGATAATCTGCCTTACTGATTTTCTCCTGGTAGCTGCCATTTTGGAGCTTCCTTTCCCATCATTCCAGCCATGCTGCTGCCTGGCATTAACTGATATAGCCCACAATGTACCGCAGCAGGAAACCCAGCAGCACTTCCTCTTTGCAGGTGGACTGCATTTCCATGAGACTCCATTCTGTTTGTAAAATCGACCACAGCGGGAGTTACAAAAAAGTAAATTAATTTTTATGAGCAGCAACCTAAACTGCCCTGGGAAGGGATGCATATGAGAACTGGTGTCGGTCCATTTTAAGTGGCATTAATGATCTAACAAATACATTTTTGTTTAGAAAATATGAGAATAGTCAAAGTTCACCTTGGACAGTTCTTGAAAGCAAACTTTTTTTTACTACAGTAGATTACAAGCAATGTTGAGTCTAAAAATATTTGCCCAAGCTGACAATGATTTTGCAATGCCCTTTTGGGCATTGGCCTTTGTTCAGATGGCAACTTCTAATCTAATGCTGAATGCTTCACTTATAGTTGAGCTTTAGGAGGTGCTGTATTGCAACTCATCACAAAGTTGCCCACTGGTAACTTAATGCTCAAAGGATAACCACTAAGGTACAACGACCGATGAACAACCATGAGAAAACATAAAGAAGGCTAAGCTGATTTTCTCTTAACGATAAAGCCCCAAAAGTATTAAAACCAGAGAAGCTTTCTCAGCTCAGGCAAGGTTGGCAAAAAGAAATCAGTCCTCTGGGTGTCTAAACAAGTGCAGAAAGCATAGCTGGGAAAGGAGACAGGTCTAAGGTCATAGGTTAGACCATAGGTGTTAAACACTCCCCAAAAGGGCCACCAACAGTTCATGTACACAGACGCACAGGTAAAGTAATTAGAGGCCGATTCATTAATAGCGGCAGGTAGCGACAGTTGAGTGACTGTAGCAGTATTTTCACAGCGCCCGCTAGTAGTCGCTGTGCTTGGCCATTGTTCGGTTGTTGATAGCGACTGAGTCGGTGTGCAGTAATGTTGAATACGGGGTGACGAGTCGCTATTTGACAGGTTCCGCGATGTATGGGTGCGCATGATAGCGACTGGTCAAAATGACCGGCTCCCACCATATTCATCAAAAAATCACGCTCAAAAAATTCAAGCGCTGTGAAATGCATGTTTAAACCCCAGAGCGCTGGCGGCGATGTGTTAAAAGTAGTTTTTTAACCCCCAAACCACCATATTTTTGGAAACCAAAAAAAAATAATTTTTTTAAGAATTTAGTAATATGAATACAATAATATCAGACCTGTAATATCAATTCTGCACAATTTTTTAACATGGTCACAGAAGTGGTCACAGAAGTTTTCACATTTAAAAAAAAAAAAAAAAAAACATTAATAACAATTAATTATGAATATTTAAAGATTGTTCCATTGAAATGCATTGGAGAGCGCCAGGTAGTGAGAGGTCATACCTGTCGCTGTTCAAGGTCAGACGCTAGCGCTGTGGGCTGAGGCTGGAATAATGATGAATGAGTGGCTATATGGCGCTATCTCAGTCGCTAAGCAGGATCGGCTTGATAAATGTGTGATTGTGGTGGGGAGCCGGCGTTCTCGTGGCGGTGCCCGTCATTACCGGTCGCTCACCAGTCGCTACCTGTCGCTATTCCTTCATAAATAAGGGCCTTAGTGCTTACACAGAGCTATAGAACCCGTTATATAGAGATCTACAAAACATGACCTGCCGATGGTCCTTGAGGACATCCCTGGGTTAGACACATTCAAGGGACAATTAAAGAAAATGAATGAATCAAAATACTAGACCCACACATGCACATATGTATAAAAACAATGGCATATCATAGACAACTAAAGTGGATTTTATAGATGCCCCAGCTATTTACACATAGATCTGTGCCTTCATGTCTACAGGTAAGAAAATATATTTTACAAACAGCAAGGTCACATTAACTGAAAGACATAAATGTGGAATGTTTCTGCTTGACTATGACTGTAATGCTGTATCCTAAGTATAAAAAACAATACAAACCATCTTGTCCGGTATAAAATGTACTGTGTGTGCTTCTCCTGATAAATGACCCATATCTGGTATATTGATTTTTACAAAAAAAGAAAAAACACACAATAGTAAATAAAAAGGAAAAAACATGGCTTTAATTTAGCAGGAACATGACATCTTAAAATAAAAATAATGGTAGAAAAGACATTACAAACTGTACCTGTATTAAATTATATTATGAGAGCTATTCTAAATGAATCTCAGATGAGATCAATGAGAGGCATTATTTAAAGCAGATTGTGCAACTTATTGGACAAGCTTTTCATGATATAGCCACGTTTAGCTAAAATATCACTACCACTATTGTTACAGTGATTTGTACTTTGGAAAACTACTGCTACATTGTTGGCTCTGAATACCCTAGTCTGAGGTTTCCCAACAGTTTTTCATGGAGTACTACTCCCCATTTTGCACCGACCATCACTAATACAGACTTTCCCTTGAGCGTGAAGGTCCTATACTGGCCCAACAATGATAGGCCAGCAATGCAGTCATTCTAAGATGCTCCTGCAACTTGATGACTTGGCCACCTGGCACATTCTATTGGATCAGGAGCATGTCTGCAGTGCTTAATGTCTCACCACTTTTACAACTTGGGTAGCACCAGAGGGGGGTTTTGTGTACCGCCAGTGATATTAGTACCACTGGTTGGGAACCCTTGGTCTGGAGAGTGAGGGGAAATATAGAAAGGGGGTCACAAAGGTGTATAAATCCTGAACTACCTCTTCTGCATGGGCAGCACCCTTCCAATAAAGCATCTACATGCTGATGGGACTGATGTGGGTATAGGACAAATATTCTGTTTTTCTCCGAAAATGGAATTCCTGAAAAGACAAGTAATTCATCCTAACTCAACAGTAGCCTTCTAGAGGCATAGTGTGTACAGGACTTTATGTTTAGCACAAAATTGCAGTTATTGTGGTTCTACTACTGACAATATATTGCACACTTCTAGGTTCATTGATAAGCATGATATTGACTGCTACAAGCTGTTATGACCATTACAAATGATGCCACATCAATCTAATTCCAGCAGCTAACCCATCATTACAGCTAAGCCATTACACAAAATAAAAGTCCTAGACACCTGCCTCCTAAGTGGTTGGCCTGAGGTGCTATTGACAGAAAATATGTTGTTCATAGATGTAGTAATATGTCAAACTAAATGGACTTACTTGGGCTATGAGGTGTTATTAAACTGACAAGGGATAGGTGCTAAACAGCACTTTATGTGACAGACAATAGATATTGCAACTCTAAATCAACTATATTTAACTGGAGCACTCAACAGTACTTAAAGCAGAACAAAACCCACCAGCGGCCGCCCTGGAATCTAAAGGCTCTGGGGCGACCGCTGGCTTTCCGCCGGAAGATCCTAAATCAGGATGTCCTGGTGTGTCAAACCCCACAGCAAGCCCGTACACAGTCACCTTTCCCCGGTCCAATCCTCTGAGCTGACATAAATTTGGCAGGTGGTTCCCATTGTTTTGCATGGGGAGTGCGCACTGCTGCCTCAGCCATTCAGAAAGCGCACACATGGCCAGGGATGCAGGGGATGCCCTGCCCATTATGAGAGCCATTTGCCAAAAGGCGTAAACATAGCAAAAGGCTCTCATTGGCTGAGCGCTCGTGCATGGGCCGTTGGACTGAGAAGGGATGAGTTTTACTGAGTGAATCAGTGAATTGGAGTGAATTGGCAGAAGGACTTGTAAGATACGTTTAAGAAAAACCCAGCAAGTCCAGTTTCCTTGACTTATTGCATTAAATTATCTACCTTGAATGATATCTTTAGGAGTCAATTTTAGGACTCTAACAAACCTTAGAGCCTTAGGGTTGTGTCTTAAATCATGGACACAAAAAAAGATATCTATAAGTTCAGAGTTGTCTGTTTACATTTTAAACTGTTGTTATAGTGAACCAAAGTCTAAAACGACTCTTTGCCTACTTACAATGTTCCATATGTGGGTGTCTGATCTGGGATGCCCAGTGTGCCCCACTAAGTACCCTCCTTTACCTGTGCTGCATACTCTGGGAGTTCTGGGGTGGACAGATCTAAATGCAGCTTTCAGCAGAGCACTCCCTCATATCCAGGGGCGTAACTTGCAGGGGGTGCTACCATACTTAGGCTCAGAAGGTCAGGAGCCCCAACATTGTTACTCCTCTACCAAGAATTGAGCCAACCAGCAAAGGCTCAGCAAAGTGCCCTACAAACAGAGGCCGCACAACCAAAGGTAGGGCACTTTGCTGAGCCTTTGCTGGTTGGCTCAATTCTTGGTGGTTACTAGTAGGGTACTGTGTACCTGGGTGCCTGTGGGGCCTGCACCCACATACGTATATAAGTAGCTGTGCATTACTTTATTCTTGTATTGTTACTCCTCTACCTTATTTATCATATTTGGGCTCACTTGGTATCATTTAGATAAATGAAGCATACAATATATCTGATGTTTCAGTCATTAGTCGTGTAGCTGCATCCAACTGAGTTCAAAGCCAGAAAAAATGACTGTATGAGCCTTGAAAGAGCCTGATTTAATGCTTGCACTAGGGCCCCATCACATTTAGTTACGCTGCTGCTTACATTCCTTCTGTGCTCCCTGCAGCCTTATGGTCTGCCAATGGTGATGCTTAGAGAAGGAGCAGGATTGGATGTTAAAATGTGCTCTGGTGAATACTGCATCTGGCCTCCACTGAATCCCGGAATTTGGTGAGTATGCAGCGCAGGCTGGGGGTTTCTATAATGGGACACAGTGTGAGGCATCCCAAAACAGGAACATTCATAATTGGTCTATTCATCTATTTCAACATTCAGTCCACTTTACATCTTCAAAATATTAACATTTGTTGTGTAATAAACCCTCGACACAATCTGCACTGTCATACTTGAGATTGGTGCTAGCAGATTATTCTGCATACACCATATGCAATGTGGCATTAGGGGGTAATTGCCCAGGGGCACAATGTTCTTGCTTTGGTAAGCATCTTCTTTAAGGGCATCACTGATTCTTTGCACTGTCTCCACTACCTTTCTGTTCTGCACGAGGTATTTAAACATATGTTTACTGAATGTGTGCTGTTGGTACAATATTATAGAACTTGGGGCCCCACTTTTAATCTTTCTCCGGGCCACACTTTGTACCCGCCTTGACTTTATGGTGCTAAACGGTGCTAAACCAGACTTGTTTACTTCTGATATCTGAAGCTGTAAGAGATAACAGTTTACATCTGATTATTGATTGGGCATTCACCACTAGTTCAATGATTGTTACTCTGCTAAGTGTGAGATTAAAGCATAACCAAGACGAAGTCTTACTTTAGTAAAGTCTATTAAAGACATGTTAAGGATGCTTAATTGTTAAACGTTTTTGGTGCTGAATTCAAAGATTGCTTTTGGTGCTAAAATAAATTGTTACAGATGCTGTATCCTAGTTGATTTTTTTGTTTAAAATGCTCAATTGAAGAAAAAGTTGGGGATTATTTTCTTACAAATGTGCCACACATGCTTGTTTGTTTTTTCACATCAATTTGTTATTAAATGTTTCTTTCAAGTTTGAATTGCATTTTTATGTTCCGAAATAAATCATTGTCTTGGGCACACGACCACTGTGTAGGCGACGCAATAACATTTGGACCCCATGTTCTTTACAGAATATCGATAATCACATGAAAGTGTAAAAGACATATGCTCAACCCATGGCATGGGGGCTGCATGTGGCCCTGAGAGCCCTCTAATGTGGCCTCTGATTTGCTGGCTGTAGGGAAAGTGGGAGGGGTAAATAAACTCAGTGTAAAGGTAGTTGGTCCACATACATAGTGGACCAACACCCGATGCTGATCGGCCCGGGAATCTATAAGATTCCCGGGCCGATCAGCATCGGGCCTGCGGGGCACCCCAATCGGGGGTGCCTCGCTGTGTGAAACCCCCCAGAAAGCCCCGATATCCCTACCTGCTCCTCGATCCAGCGGCGCATGCACGAGCTACCGCCGCCGCTCGCGCATCCCTCTAGCAGGGCGCGCACCCGCGCCGGCCGTTTGTGAATAGCCGGTGCGCTCCCTGTAAGAGTGACGCATGGGAGGCGTCGGCGGGTGCGCTCGCTTGTCCGTCAACGAACGCGCTCACTTGTCCGTCGGCGGGGATTGGCTGCAGTGGTCACATGGGAGCAGGGACAGGTGAGTTTTGGGGGCTTTCTGGGGGGTTTCACACAGCGGGGTCGGGGTGCCCCACCGAAGTGGACCAAAAACCCAGGATAGTCAAAATCCTGGGTGTTGGTCCACTTTAATTGTATGTTTAGCATTGATAGGAGTTTAGTTGGGTTGGGATTGATGGGGATGGGCTATAAATATGGGGCACATATATTTGGCGAGGTAAGGCATCAGCATGTGTATTGGTAGCATGTTGGGATTATTATTGATAAATGTTGTAATGGGGTGGTGTGGCGGAGTGTGGTGGAAGGATCTACGAGGAAACAAAAATGTAAGGCTCTATTCACACCTCTCCACTTGAACTACGTTGGGCAATTCCGTCACAGTGCAGAGGAAAATGCTGCCCATTATTTTTAATGGGTCAGTTCACCGGCCCATTAAAAACAATGGGCAGCATTCTTCCTTGCGCTGTGACTGCGTTGCCCAAAGCGCAAGTGGAGAGGTGTGAATAGATCGATGGAGTTTGTGAAGAGACAGTGGGTATCCTGATTGTTGTAGAAAATCTTTGTTATGCTATTCCACATGAAAAAGTTCTGAACCAATTCATTGTGGCCAAAAGGTTGAGTACCGCTAGTGTAAAACAATATAAATCCATTGCAGCTGATTGTGACAGAGTACATTTTATGTGTGCAAAAAAGATTATTTGTATTTAGAATTCGGAGAATTCCTGGGAGGCAGGAAAGGTGAGTTTTCGGCCAGTTCCGGGGCTTTCACACATCAGTGCATCCCAAATCAGGGGGGAACACTGGCTTTATTGATAAATTATTGTGACCTATGCTTTTCACTCTATTTTCCTTTAAAACAAGATTATATAGTGAAAATACCCTTGACAGAGCCCAGCAATATGGAGGGGGAGCAGGCGCATCCACAGTTTTCCCTTTATATGAGGGCACACTCCCTCACCCAGCCACTCTGAATGAGCCAGTGCAACCGGCACTGTTTACATTTCCGTGGGAGCCGAGACAGTGAGTTTTGTATTGACCGAAGGGGGAGTTCCCACAGGGACTGGGCACACATGGCATGGGACACACGGGAGGATGTCAGGAACTGATCACACACCGGAGGATGTCAGGGACACGACACATGGGAGCATGGGATGTCAGGTATTGGCACACATGGGAGAGTGTCAGGGAATGGCACACATGGGAGGATGACAGGGACTGGGCACACATGGGAGGATGACAGGGACTGGGCACACATGGGAGGATGACAGGGACTGGGCACACATGGGAGGATGACAGGGGTAGGGGCACAAATGGAAGAGTGTCAAGGTGCACATGGGAGGATGACAGGGACTGCGCACAAATGGGATGGTTTGGCAGGGACTGGGCTCACATGAGAGGATAACAGAGACTGGGCACACATGGGAGGATGACAAGGACTGGCACAAATGGGAGAATGACAGGGACTGGGCACAAATGGGAAAATGACAGGGACTAAGAACACATGCAAGGATATCAGGGACTGGGCACACATGTAAAGATGTCAGGGACTGGGCACTCATGGGAGGATGTCAGGTACTGAGTACACAGGGAAGAATGTCAGGAACACATGGGAGAGTGTCAGGGAATGGCACTAATGGGAGAATGCCAGGAACTGTCATCACAGGAGAATGACAGGAACTGGGCACACATGGGAGGATGTCAGGGACTGGGCACACATAGAAGGATATCAGGGACTGGGCACTCATTAGACAATGTCAGGGACTGGACACTCGTTAGACACAGTTAGGGACTGGGCACACATGGGAGGATGTCAGGGACTGGGCACACATGGGAGGATGTCAGGGACTGGGCACACATGGGAGGATGTCAGGGACTGGGCACACATGGGAGGATGTCAGGGACTGGACACACATGGGAGGATGTCAGGGACTGGACACACATGGGAGGATGTCAGGGACTGGGCACACATGGGAGGATATCAGGGACTGGGCACACATGGGAGGATATCAGGGACTGGACACTCATTAGACAATGTCAGGGACTGGACACTTACTAGACAATGTCAGGGACTGGGCACACATGGGAGGATGTCAGGGACTGGGCACACATGGAAGGATGACAGGGACAGGGAACACATGGGAGGATAACAGGGACTGGGCACACATGGAAGGATGTCAGGGACTGGGCACACATGGGAGGATATCAGGGACTGGGCACACATGGAAGGATGACAGGGACAGGGAACACATGGGAGGATAACAGGGACTGGACACACATGGAAGGATGACAGGGACAGGGAACACATGGGAGGATAACAGGGACTGGGCACACATGGAAGGATAACAGGGACTGGGCACACATGGAAGGATAACAGGGACAGGGAACACATGGGAGGATGTCAGAGGCTGGGCACTCATGGTAGGATGTCAGGGACTGGGTACACAGGGGAGAATGTCAGGAACTGGCCATAAATGGGAGCATGACAGGGACTTGTCACGCATGGGGGAATGTCAGGAACTGCCCACACATAGAAGGATGACAGGAACTGGACACTCATTGGAGAATGTCAGCAACTGGGTAAACATGGAATGATGACAGGGACTGGACACAAATGGTAGGATATCAGGGACTGGGCACACATGGGAGGATGCCAACAACTGGATAGGATGGGATGTTGGGAAAACTGGGAGGGTGTCAGAGACTGGGCACACATGGGAGGATGACAGGGACTGGACACACATGGGAGGGTGTCAGGGACTGGGCACACATGGGAGAAGGTCAGGGACTGGGCACACATGAGAGAAGGTCAGGGACTGAGTGCATATGAGAGAAGGTCAGGGACTGAGTGCACATGGGAAATTGCCAGGAACTGGCCACACATGGGAGTATGTCAGGGACTGGGCACACATGAGAAATTGCCAGGAACTGGCCACACATGGGAGTAGGTCAGAGACTGGGCACAGGTGGATGTCAGGGACTGGGCACACATGGGGGGATGACAGGGACTGGACACACATGTGAGGGTGTCAGGGACTGGGCACACATGGGAAAATGTCAGAGACTGGACACACATGGGAGAATGTCAGGGACTGGGCACACATGGGAGGATGACAGGGACTGGACACACATGGGAGGGTGTCAGGGATGGGGCACACATGGGAAAATGTCAGAGACTGGACACACATGGGAAAATGTCAGAGACTGGACACACATGGGAGAATGTCAGGGACTGGACACACATGGGAAAATGTCAGAGACTGGACACACATGGGAAAATGTCAGAGACTGGACACACATGGGAGAATGTCAGGGACTGGGCACATGTAGGAGAATGGCAGAGACTGGGCACACATGAGAAATTGCCAGGAACTGGCCACACATGGGAGGATGTCAGGGACTGGGCACACATGGGAGGATGTCAGGGACTGGGCACAGATGGAGGATGTCAGGGACTGGACACACATGGGAGGATGTCAGGAACTAGGCACACATAGGAGAATGCCAGAGACTGAGAACACATGGGAGAATGTCAGGGACTGGGCACACGTAGGAGAATGTCAGGGACTGGGCACACATGGGAAGATGTCAGGGACTGGGCACACATGGAAGGATGTCAGAGACTGGACACATATGGAAGGATGACAGAGACTGGACACATATGGAAGGATGACAGAGACTGGACACACATGGAAGGATGACAGAGACTGAGCACAAATGGGAGAATGTCAGGCACTCGGCACACAATGGAGGAGAGTAGGCACTGAGCACAGGGTAAGTAAAAGTATATTTTTAGAATTTTGGCCCCACTTTATCTAAAACTGGAATATTTCCTAACAATGCACTGTGTTCCTCAGGCAAACTAAGAAATGGTGGGGGTTAAAAATAAATAGATAAAGATTTATTAATTTTCTAAAGACATGAACCACAGAATTGTACATGTTATTCGCTCCTGCATGCAGTGCTGAGTTCATCTCCCATTAAACTTGTTCATTGCCTGAGCACACATATACAAGGGGTCAGGGGAAGCCTGGGATGTATGCAGCAGGATGCTCCCATATCTGGTGCTGGGTTACAGCTCAGGTCACCTGTGACATCACTGTGACTCACATGAATAATTCACACTGCATGGCGCCACCGCTGTCTCTTCAGCTGCAATGAGCTGAAACATGGATCTCTCTGTATTGCCTAATAACAATCATCCTGACAAATTCCTCCGCCTGGATGTCAAGTCTTTACTAGCTAATTCTAAAGAACTACACTCAAGACAATGGCACAACAAGGTGTACCTACAGGTTAGTAATCATCATGTCTGCTATTTACTTGTTTAGTTTCCAGAGTGGCATATAGCATAGGAAAGACAATGCATAGAATAGAAAGCAGGGTCATACTTATAGAACTGCATCGGGTCCCATGAAGTCACAGGGCCCCACCATTGTTGCCCCTTCACTTTATTTGGTGTGCTCACATGGCATCATGTAAAGAAAGCAATATCTGCATTTGCTGTTTTAGTAGTTATCAATATGACTGGAGCTAATTTCATTCTTTAAAATTGTATACTTGGGGCTGAATTAAAAAAAAAAAAAAAGTTTACTGTATCAACAATGCTGAGGCAGCTATTAATTGTTTGCACTAGGGTCTGGTCATTTTGTTATGCCTCTTGTGGGTTTTTTTCTATAACATTTATATTATAGACATTTTATTTTTTCTATTTCTAGAGTTAAAAAATGCGGTGGCCAGCTCTGGAGTCTTAACAGGCTGCAACGCCGGCTGCTTGGCTGTGTGGCACCCGCTAATCTCCGCAAATCTTACCTTTCCCAGAGCTAGGCTTACAATTGCATCCTGCCTTTACTTTAGCTGAGATGCGCTGAAGCTATTCAGAAAGGCTGGGGGAGTGGGTGCACCTCAGACTAAAGGGAAGCTGGGGATACGGTCAGCAGGCTTGTGTACATTTCAGATCAACCAATCAGCGATCTCAAATCTGCTGGCTGGAAGTGGAGGCAAGAAAAGCCACTACTGAACCTGCAGCATTTTCTGAGGTACTCAGGTTTAGGGGGTGAGGGGCCGGCACTTTAGAATGTTTTGGTTTGCTTTTAGAACCCAGTAATATTATAGTTCCATACTTATGCTCAAACATCTAACATTTAACCCTTCCTCTCAAAACATAAGAAAATGGAATGGAATTCTTCGTTAGCTCTTGTGCGATCTACCAGTTTTAAGCAGTGACCAGGAACAGACCAAGTTAAGGGAGTTTGACATATTCGTACAGTAGTCTTGATGTATTTGTCAATAATATGGTACATTTTTAAATGGTTACTCTAGCTGAAATGAGAAAAAGTACAATTTTACAGTGCCTTGAAGTAGCAAGCACAAAGTAGCAAGTATTTGTGAATAGGGATGAAAGAACCCCCCAGCACTCGGGTCCGGCAAGGGCGAACTTTAAATAAATGTAGATCAATGTGGACCTGAACTTTGGAGGGTGGCTGTGGCGAGGGGAGGGGGGCAGTGTGTAGCAAGTCCTGCTTTAACTTACCTTGGCCCCATAATCCTCTTCCTGTCAGTGGCTTTTGATTTTGACCCCATTCAGGACTACAGAAAGATGGTCGCTGACTCCCATGAGTGAGGCTTCTACTGCCAGCTGGCAGTGCTGGAACTAGGAGTGTCCTCACTTATTGAAGCCAGTGGCCATCTTTCTGTAGCCCCCCACCAATTTCAAAGGAAACCGTTGCTGACAGTGGATCGCGGGCCGAGGTTCGTGCTGCACCCTTAGATAAAGCAGGTTGATGGGCAGCCCATCAACCAGCTTTTCCATGTTCAGGCCAGACATCAAACTAGAACACTAATTTTTGGCTGAAGTCCGTGTTAAGGTTTGGGAACCCGAATTAGCAAAGTTCGGTATGATCCTGAACTTTGGAGTTAGGGTTCGCTATTTGTGAAGTGTAAAGAAAATGATACAGTACATGCTACAGTACAGATCATCCATCGTTCTGCTGCCTACGTCCATACCTCGCAAAAGGGACCACCCCACACCATTGTCAAAGGCACTAGGAGATGCTGTAAATGGAGGGGACCTGCCATAGTTCCTGGGCCAATGGCGTGGGGCGGTCCATCAGTTGCTGAATGGATGCAAGCTGCTAAAGATGGCGACTGCGGGGATGACACAGGACTGGATCAGGCGTTCCAATAAGTGTATCAGCGCATAGCTAGCAGCAATTGTCTGTGGGGGATTAACGGTATTTGCTGCCTGCAGAATTTTTTTAAACTTTCACTACTTTGTAGGACAACCTTTAGCTGCAATTACAGCTTCAAGCCTGGTAGGATATGTCTCTACCATTTTTCTTCTTTGCAAAGTTGGATCAATTGGATTTAGGTCTGGATATCGAGGACATTCCAAAACACAAATATGCTTTGATTTAAACCATTCCATTGTAGATTTGGATATATGGTTTTGATTGTTGCCCTGCTGAAATATTAACCCAATCCCACTCCTCCAGGATTGCTCTGTACTTATCTCTATCCATCTCTCCATCAACTTTGACCATCAAAAGCCTCCCCAGGGCATGCTCAGGGAGGCTCAGCAAAAAACACGTTTCCCTTCAGCTTCTTCTCTGGCTTACTGTGCTAGGACTTCCCCCATCCCTATCACCATACTATTTCCGGAATCCCACGCTGAGCGAGCCAATGTCCAATTTGGGATGCCTCTCCTTATAAAGTAACCCCTAGTTTGAACAAAGTCACAAGTCAGCTTTCTATATCTCACATCCTGTTCTGCCAGCAGGGGCAGACAAGATGGTGGGAGCGGGGATGCTGTGACAATGTAGAGTTCTCTTCCCTTTGCTGCACTGCCATTGGATCCTGGAATAAGGGGAGTGTACTGCAACCTGGGGGGAAGGAGGCTCACTACCAATTTGGATGGGAAAGTGGGAAAGGAAGGTCCCTTTAGTGTTGGAAACAAATGTTTGTGTTAGGCACTTACCTCACCGCCGTTCCGGGTCCCGCGGCGCGTTGCCGGCTGGCTCCCACCGGGCTGCGGCCCGGCGGTCCCCGGGTCTGCCAGCTCCTCGGCACCGTCACGGGGATCTGGGGCGGGCGGCGCAGGACGCCATGGGTGGCCGCGTCGCAGCCTGCTCCGCGCGGCTGCGCGGCCTTGCGGCTCTCCCCTCCAGCTCTGCGCTTCCCCTTCCTGGCGGGGGCGCGCCCGATCATCAACGTGCTCGCGCGCGCGCGCGCGAGCACGTCTGCTTTATGCCTCCCGGCGGCGCTTCCCCCAGCGCGCCCGCCGGGGGCGAGTTTGAATTGTCCAGTCAGTGGCCGGTTCTTGGGATCGGACCCAGGGACTGGTCGGCCTGTCTGGTCTGGGCCGTCCAGCTCCTGGGACCGATCCCACTTCCTTGTTTGCACCAAGCACCTTCCTTCCCTCCTTTTTCCCTGTTTCCCATTGGCCAGACTTCCCTATATATTTGCACTGTTCCAGTTTCCCAGTGCCCGTTATAGCTTCTGGGTTCTGGATGTGTGCTGCTGTGTTTGTGAAGATTTTGGATTTGGATTTGGACCCTGACTATTCTTGCTAGCTGCCTGCCCTGACCTTCTGCTTTGCCTGACCATTCTCTTGCCTGACCCTCCTGTACTTCGCCTGTGACCTCCTGGAATTGACCCCGGCTACCCTCGACCATTCTCAGTCTTCTCCCCTGGATACCTCGCCTGTGACTTCCTGGTTTGACCTCGGCCTGATTTACGGACTTTCCGCACCCGGCATCCTCATTCGGGATTCCCTGCCTAACACCAAACTGCACCTTAAGCTACTATCCCTTGCGCCTGTTAAGTCCTGGGGGCAACCGACTGGGAGAGGCATTGCTCGCGTCTCCTACAAGCGGGGGCTTGTCTATAGGCAGAAGTGGCGGTGGAGATTGGGGGATACTGGCTTAAGACAGACGGGTGTTAGGTACAATCCTGACAGTTTGGTAGGGATTACTAAAGGAGGTTAGGGGGAGAGATTTCCGATATATTCGGGATCGGGGCTGTTACAAGAAACTCTATAAACAAACTATACTTCAAAGTGAAGTATAGTGTAGTTTATTTAAGAAACACGTCAAAAGTAAGTTCACTGCATTTCAGAATACGAAATGGTTCAGCATCAATGGCAACCTAAATCCTTCCCATCTGAGGGTTAATGCGAACACAAAATGGGTTTCCTCGGCACCCGTATAGCAAGCCCAAATTTAGGAGGCATGCAGCATAAGTCTCTTTTCCCCAGGCTTTGTGTCCTGAGACAGGCCGCTGTCTCGTTATCACATGGCTTCCCCCAGACTGCTTTCCCCTGCAGCCTTTCTAGCCCAGTGATGGGTTTATTTCGGCCACCTGTGTAGGCTGAGGCGGAAAGGGAAATTGTGGCCCAAAAGGAGGTGAAAACCAGGCCTAGAGAAAATACTTTAATAAATGGCTTCAATGCTCTAATAGCACTGAAACAAATGGCCTTTCCTGGATCTCTTATCTCACCCATCTTAGCTTTCTAGGTAAGGTAAGATATACATGATATACATTCTCTCCACTGTTTTGTGAACTGCATGCTGTATATATATATATATATATATATATATATATATATCTGGATTATGAGGCGGGTGCAAGGCTTCCACCATATGCCATTCAGAGGGGGCCTCCACCAAACTTTGGGTTATGGTCTGGTCCAGGAGGCGTTTCGGTCTTTGGTCTGAAGGGCCACCGGGCCGTCAACAAAGTTATTGGTGGCAGTGGGGGCCCCCCGCGCCTGGGCAAGCCTCTTTTTGTTTTTGCAAACCTGCAGTCAAATCCACCACAGAGCAGGACGGAGAGTCTAGAGCAGCAAAGCCGCCGTCAGCAACGCTACAGTGATGGGTGCGTGCAGAGCTGTCACTGCACATAAGCCACCAAGCACAGCCACTGGCAGCTCATTGCAGGGAACTGTTTTCTGCTGGACCAGCTGTGGGCAGGAGTACTCAAGCAGCACACACCCGCACAAGGGTGGCACAAGGGATTCAGTCTGACGTTACAGTAAGTAGGCAGGGGCCAGAAAACCACCAATCAGTTACTTGGCTGGGCTATTATTTTAAAGGAAAAATAATACTGTATTTGGGGCCTCCACCAGATTTTTTGCCCAAGGGCCTCCACCACACTTAATCCGGCCCTATATATATATATATATATATATATATATATATATATATATATATATATAAATCAATAATATAAGTAGTGTAATAGACAGTTTACTTACAAGCCCTCTGTTGATCAGCACATCCTTCCAACCAACTTATCGTTAGAATTTTCATAACATATTAAATCCAACTGAATTACTCATTATGCTTTTATACAGCATAATAACTGAAAAGCTCTTGCCAGAGAATGTTGACATAATTTTTCACGAACATTTATAGAACTAGACTATTGTTCTTAACACCTCTTTGGAGCAGAGCCCCTTTTTGAGGCTTTTTGCCATATAATGTGTTGGCATTCACTCCCCAAACAAGAAAGGTAATGCATTTTATATAGCTAACCATTTCATTAAAGACAGCAAATATTTCTAATACCACAGCAGCCTTTTGCAAATAGCAGATGTTAGGGCCTTATTTAAGAATTGCTAGTGCCGCGTAGCATCACTTTGCGGCAGATGACATCTGTATTTATGAAAGCAAAAAATGAATAGCGCCTCTCATAGCGACATATAGTATCCCATGTATCAACAGCGGGGGTCATTATTCGAGCACCAGCGCTGCGTGGCTACAACAAGGCTACATCACATCATGTGCACGCAGGACACTCAGTGTCGTTCTCCCATAGGCTTCAATTAGTTTTCTTTTTTGGTCGCTCCAGGTTAGCATTTTTTAAAATGTTGGTGCTCATGCATGTGACATGGGATACCTGATCTGTCACTGTGCTGCCATCCTTTTAAAATGCCTTTTTTTCCATTGAAGCACTAGATGCCTGAGTGTCCTGGTTTATGAGCACCAGTGCACGCGCTGTGATTATTTATGTTACATATAATGCTACCTGTTACCCTGTGCTACCCGGTGCTACCTGTTACTATCTCCATAGGACAAAAAAAAACAACACCACAGGCATCAGGCATAGCCTTCACCGCTGAACACCAGAGCGCCTGTTGCTGCATCTAGGGAGACACTCAAGTGGCGCAAAATGGCGCTATTATTAAATTGAGCCCCTCATAATAGACAGTAACTACTAATGCTGTAACTATTTATGTATGCTATTATTGTTCGTCTCTTTTCTAGAATATATCTAACCTATCAATGGGTTTTAAACTCTGCTTGCTTTTTCCTTACATTGTTAAAAGCAATACCAGTGCCCCCAGCACTATATGGAATATATGAAGTAACCAATTGTGCCACCTACCTACAATAGGGTTTTCTTTCTTTAAATTGTTAATTTTGTGTATGACACAAGCCGCGATCTCTGTGTACAATCCATGCTGCAGGGTGAGGTGCAAATCTGTGTAAATGCCACAATCACAGTATACCGTTCTTAGAAAGCAGTTATTTCCAAAATGCCGCAAAATATAGCCATCTGCATATGCAATGGCCAATATTACTTGGGGAATTTGACTCTGAAATCTCGGAAATCTCAATGCTGCCCCATATTGACCACCACATTCACCATAAACACGGGGGCCCTTATTTATGAAGGAATAGCGACAGGTAGCGACTGGTGAGCGGCCGGTAATGACGGGCCCCGCCACGAGAACGCCGGCTCCCCACCACAATCACACATTTATCAAGCCAATCCTGCTTAGCGACTGAGATAGCGCGATATAGCCACTCATTCATCATTATTCCAGCCTCAGCCCACAGCGCCAGCGTCCGACCTTGAACAGCGACAGGTATGACCTCTCGCTACCTGGCGCTCTCCAATGCATTTCAATGGAACAATCTTTAAATATTCATAATTAATTGTTATTAATAATTTTTTTTTTTTTTTTTAAATGTGAAAAATTCTGTGACCACTTCTGCCATGTTAGATAATTTTTTTAAGGTAAAAAAAAAAAAATTGTACAGAATTGATATTACAGGTCTGATATTAATGTATTCATATTACCAAATTATTTAAAAAACTTTTTTTTTTTTTTTTGGTTTCCAAAAATATGGTTGTTTGGGGGTTAAAAAAACTACTTTTAACCCATCGCCGCCAGCGCTCTGGGGTTTAAACATGCATTTCACAGCGCGAGAATTTTTTGAGCGTGATTTTTTAATGAATATGGTGGGAGCCGGTCGTTAGGGCCAGTCGCTATCATGCGCTCCAATACATCGCGGAACCTGTCAAATAGCGACTCCTCACCCAATATTCAACATTACGGCAAACTGACTGAGTCGCTATCAACTACCGAACAACGGCCAAGCACAGCGACTACTAGCGGGCGCTCTGAAAATGCCGCTATAGTCGCTCAACTGTCGCTACCTGCCGCTATTAATGAATCGGCCTCCCACTGAACAAAAGAAAAGGAACATAAGCACACTATTTTACAAGATCAGACCATTCTAATAGACTTGATGTAGGGATAACATATGAATGATGAAAGTGATCACACCCAACACAGAAATAGCAAGCAACTCTGATCCTGTCTCGGTCCCTGGTGCCAGAATGAACATTCAACAGCACCATGTCCTAACAATGGCCTTTGTCATTTCTGCAAAAAAAAGCAATACCCCCCAAGTGTATTTCATAACCAGAATCCCTAGCAGGCTGGTAAATTCAATCAAACACTGATTCCACTTGGACTTTTTGATGATGGACTGTCACTAGCAATTAACATATTGTTAGTTTATTACCTTTGCCAGGTAGGATCCAAATTGGCAAGGACTTTAACCCACCTACTCCTGCTGCCTGTGAACTCCCAGATTTAGGATAATCTTCTTTTCTCATGTTGTTCTATGAGCCAAGAAACAGCTGCACACTGCAGCGCCACAAATCTTCTATTGTAGCACAGCAAAAGCTCCACTAGTAAAGGTTTGGTAGGTCTAAAAAGCAGGGCTCACGGCTTGATGGAGTCGGTTAGTTTAGGTCAGTGCCCCTGTTGCAAGTTAGGTCTTTGTTTTACTGGACTGAAAGTCTAAAAATACTTTTGGTCCAACAAGAAATGGCCCTAGAGGGCAAAGCACCCCTTTCCTTGTTCCATCAGAGGTGCAGTGCTGTCCAAAAAGCTGCATTTACAGCCACACTGGAAAGCACAAGGGGGCGAGTATGTAGATTCCTCAGATAAACACACCCAGACATCCAAAATCAGGATGCCCCCTTTCTTGCCCCACAAAGTATTTTTAAACTTTTGTTCTGGTTTAACTCTAGTTTTCTTCTCCTTTGATCATTGTGACTAAACATAGGGCCTTATTCATAAAGGGATAACGTCAGGTAGTGCCTTGTAAACGACAGGTAGCGTCAGATGAACGCCGGACACGGGACACAATACACATTTATTATGATTCCGATTCATCATTATCCCAGCCTCAGCGTACAACGCCGGCATTCGGCCTTGCAGAGCGCCACGTCTTACCTCTCGCTCTCCCATACATTTCAATGGACGTTCTGTTACTTCTCTTTAAACAGGGTGTTTATATTTTTATTTTTTATTCTCAAATAATGTTGGGATCTCTCCTGGCCTTGAAAAAGCCATTTTTTCAATTTATTTTTAATTTTTATATATTTATGCAGAATTGACATTACAGGTCTGGCATTAATGTCACAATGTTATTACAATGTAATTCCATATGTGTTCGCTTTGTTACTGGTGGATACATGTTAAAAAACAGCCTTTAATCACATAGCCTCCGGCGCTCTGGCCTACAGCGAAGCATTTTTGAGTGCCGGCGGTGTGTAAGGCTGTTTTTTGATGAATATTGTGTAAGTCGGTCGCAATAACCAGTCGCTACCATTCGCTCCCATACAGCTCTGTACTGGTCATATAGCGACTCCCCACAAAGTATTCATCAATGCTGCACAGTCGCTCTGAACTAGCGAACCATGGCCAAGCACAGCGACTACTATCGGTCGCTCTGAAATCCGCTCTGCAGACGCTCATCTGCCGCTAGTAATGAATCAGCCTGCCCGTATAAAGGGGCAGTAAGCCTTTTAGTGAGGTATGGAAGTTTTTGAATTTTGAGGAACTTACTCTCCAACTTACTATAGGAATGAGGCAGAAAAAGTTACGGTATTTATTAAATTTGTAGTAATCCATAAATACCCCTTTGTGTTCATAAGCAGCAGCATTATGTCCGGTATTTTAGTTTTAAAATGTTCATGTTACTGCACATGATGCAATATATGTAATAATAATTAATATGTATTTTGGTTGCAGGGTGATTACAATGTTCCCATTGAACCACCCAAGCCAGCAAAAACTGAGAGGCCTACAGTCATTGACAAAACGCTGAATGAACATTTCACTCCAGAAATTCTGCAATCCACAATTAAAAGCAATCCCCTGTATATTGATGTCGCAAAGGAGAAAATTATTGTCACAAAAAAACAACCATCATGGACTGTTCAGGATTACGAGAAAAAGGCTGCCAATCCTAAATTCTCTCCTTATATAAAGGTAAAAAATCACAGTGTTTAACCCTTTAAAGTGGACCAACACCCACGGGTGATCGGCCCGGGAATCTATAAGATTCCCGGGCCGATCACCCCCCACCCCGCGGGACATCCGAGATCGGGATGTCCCGCGGGGTGAAACCCCCCCCAAACACCCCAACTCACCTACCTTATCTTCGGCGGCGGCCGGCCGCCGCCGCCTCCCTCGCGCCCCTGTAGGCGTGCGCGCCTCCGCGCCGGCCGTCTGCGAATGGCCGGCGCGGGGGCGCGCGCGTTCAAAGTGACGCAAGGGAGGCGGCGGCGGCCGCCGCCGCTTAAACGTTCAAGATCTTCCCTTGTACGTCGGCGCTGGGAGCGGGGAGAGGTGAGTTGTTCGGGGGGTTCGGGGGGGTTTCACACAGCGGGGCACCCCGATCGGGGGTGCCCCACCGAAGTGGACCAAGACCCAGGATAGTCAAAATCCTGGGTGTTGGTCCACTTTAAGTGCCGGCCTACCTAGATTTTTTGTCACACTCTGTTGCCAGACTACTTTTCATGTTTTTGCGCTACACATGTTCAACCTTGGTTTTTGAGGGGATTTCCAGGGATTTTCCAGGAAAATTATATATTGTTTTTTTCAGCAGAGTCTGGGCTTCAACATGAACTGTCTTGTTTGGCCTTTTTTTAGTGTATTCTCAATACTTTTGGGTGAAATATGTGCAAAAAAAAAATAAATACATTTTTTACAATTTGTAGTGTTTTTTTGTAATAAAAAATGTAAGTTTGTTAATAAAATCTTATTGCGTGTGAAAGCCCTATTTCTCCCGGTTACAATGGTACCAAATATGTATTGGTATACACCCTTTCCTGCCCAGGAAACTCCCCCAAACTGAAACAGCAGTTTAGGAGATTTCAGATAGGATACAACTATGCAATATGATTGCATAGTTGTAAGGGGTTAACTTAAAAAAAAGTGACATAGGGTCCCTCCCAGGGAGGGGGGGGGGACCTCATTTTTTTTGGAATGTTAAGGGTTAAAAACCCTTAAAATCCCCCCAAAAAATGACGTAGGGTTCCCCTTACCCAACATTACGGACCCGGACCAGCTATGGGGGCTTGTAGAACAGGGGGCAGGGGCCAGCGTTGGTGGCCCCTGGCCCTGCAGGCTACTAGCCCACATAGCCACTAAGTGGCCCGGGCCCTTCTGCCCCCCCCCTGGCCATTGGGGAGGCAGGTAATGTGGGGGGCTGGGGGTTATGGCAAGTCACCCGCTAGCCACAGGTGATTGCCAGCCGCAGAGCCTTGTGAACTGGTATAAGGGGTCTCATGGACCCCTTACCAGTTCACAAATAGTTAAAAGTAAAAAAGACACAGACACAAAATATTTTATTATTTTTTTCACTTATACTTACCTCCCATCCAGTGTCCCGCGCCGCTGCAGATGACACTTGTCGGTAGTGATCGGAGCAGGGAGGGTGAGAGGCAGGGAGATCAGAGCCTCCCTGCCTGCTACCCTCCCTGCTCTGATCGCTACCGACAAGTGACAGTCGGAGCCCGGGTGCCGGTATAGAGGAGCTGGATTTTGTCATCCAGCTCCTCCCACAAGTGGTCGGGGCTAGGGGCAGGGCCAGCGCCGGACAGAGAGGACGGTGAGGGCCCGTTGCTGGGTCCTCACCCGAAGCGTGGTAAGTCCAAGGGGGGGGGGATCGGAGCCCCCCCTGGTGAAGAGAAGACCCGGGGAGAGCGATCGGGCTGCAAGGTGAGTTTGTGATCAGAGGTCCGGGGGCGAAAATCAAACAGATGATTATTGAAGAGAATCGCTGGCACTATCAAACGAGGGGTCAGGTAAGTCTGTATCTTTTATAGTTTTTTTTTATGGGGGTTTAAAGTCAGCTATGTGAGTCTCGCGTAGCTGGCACTTAACAGTTGGAGAGGCAGCTACGTGAGACTCACGTAGCTGGCACTAGAAGGGTTAAACCAGACCTTTACCCTGAATAAGAGCCTACCTTATCAGGGCTGTATTTTGGACTTGTGCTGCCCTAGGCACTTTTTGGACACGCGCCCCCCCCCCCCCCATTATTGTCCAGCACGACATTAAAAAACATTACACATGGTACACACAGTAGTACATGGGATAATGACAATTAGAGGCGTCTGTGTATGTGGTAGGAGGTAGGGCACTATTGGAATTAATAAGCCAGTTTGTTTTTTTCATGAAAACCTCTGAACATTTTTGAGAATTTTATTTGAAATTTGAGTAAAAGCCAAAGCAGCACTTTCTCCAGTGCTATTACTTGCCTCTTTCAGGATGCCATGCTGCATTAGGGGTCCAATAGATAGATAGATAGATAGATATGAGATAGATAGATAGATAGACTGACTGGCAGAGGGGTGGATGGATAGACTGGCAGAGGGGTAGATAGATAGATAGATAGATAGATAGATAGATAGATAGATAGATAGATAGATAGATAGATAGATGGACTGGCAGAGGGGTGGATGGATGGATAGAGGGGTGGATGGATATATAGACAGGCAGAGGGGGAGTTTGATAAATAAATGGACAGAGGGATAAACAAACTTGTAGAGTGAAGTAGCCAGAAATAAGGAACAGACAGACAGACATTTGCAGCCATCCTCTCTCTGTCCCTCCCCCACGGTTGCACTACAATGGTCTCTATTCAGTAGATATGTTTGCTGCCCCCTCCCTGTCTCTCAGCTCCTCCAGCCACTGCAGTTCCTACCTTGTGCTTCTCCTGCAGCACTCGGCTTCTTCAGTATATAACACGCTGGGACAGACGTCATTCTTTCCCAGCTGCAGAGTCAGTGGGCGGGGCTGAGGCCTCTGATTCGTCCATTGCAAGTCAGCCTGTAGAGGCGCGAGGGGCGGGGCGGCAGCCGACATGTAAGTACAGGAAACACATTTCCTCTGTTCTGTATTGCAGCATGGGGGGGGGGGGGCAGGAGGCTGTCTTGTTGATGCTGGGGGCGGATACGCTGAGGCGAGGTGCGGGCAGCCACCAACTAATTTTTTTTTTTTAAATAAAACTGCATATTTTAGTCTAGGGGCCGCCCCCTTCCACAATCTCTCCACCCTAGGCCTGTGCCTAGGTTTGCCTAAGGGAAAATACGGCCCTGTACCTTATATGTTTCCCCCACCCTGTACATACAGATTGCCCACATTAAAAATCATCCTACCTGCACCTACTAGATTTGCTGAGACTTTAAACATCCAAGATGGCAGCCTTTGGAGTCTCAGGCAGCCTGCAAACAGAAAGTGTCTTCTGGCTGTGCTGCTCTGCATTCTGGGATTGTTGTCCTTTTCTTAATCCCAGCTCTGCTCTGTCTGTGCAAAGAATAGCTATAACCATACCCCCTGCAATTTCGCCCCCTCTCCTCCTCCCCTTAGTATGTGATGCTTCTGAGGCAAGATGGCGGTGCCGTATCCTAGAGTCCTAAACAGAGTTGCACCCAAGTGAGGGAAAGAATAAAAAAGAAGTGACTAAAATGTAAAATATAATTATTTTAGATGCTGGGGAATAGTTTTTAAGGGTTTTTTTTTTTTCTTAAATGATTCTGAAGGTCCGGTTTAAGTGTGTTGAAAGCAGTGGTAGACTGGGACCAAAAATCAGTCTGGGAATTTTACCCACCTCTGGCCACTCCATGACCAGCCTACAACATCCCAATGTTCTCACCAGCTCAACAAGTGTGCTCCAAAGCTTTTAGGGGAAGATAATGTGGCAGGCATGGGTATGGCCCTGATGCTGAGTCTATAGCATTTGAGGCAGCACATTTAATGGGGGGGCCGGGTATAGAGAGGCTGAGGGGGAATTTAAGGAGGCAAGGTTTGCATATGGTTGTTAAAAGCAGTAGCCTGAGTGGCCCAAAACCAGTGAGGTCCACCAGAAATGTTCCCAGACCTTCTTTTGGTTGAATGTATAAAGATAATGCTGAATTAAACTTCCTATACAATTTACTGACACTATGCCTTACTTGGTAGCTTTACTGTGCTGCAGAAAGTCCTGAGGATATTGAGCAACAGTAAGTTTAAGCCACTTAAAGCCAATTATTTTCTAGATAGCAAAAGGAGGGGCAAATATGCCAAGATGACAGAAGAGAATGTGTGTCATATGTGTCATCATGTCACCAGGGCAATTCACCTTGTAACCCAGAAACCAACCCCCTTAAACGCTTGCCCACAGCAGATAATTAATTGAGGTGCACATTATCTAAGGGTACAGACTGCAGAGAGTTTTTGTTAGTCAGATGGGGTTGTGTAGTGATTAGTGTTATTTTTTAGATGTTGAGTGTTGTAGTTCTACAGTTAAAGCCCCGTGCGGGTGAAACGCGTTGGAGTAATCAGGTTTTTCCAAGTTTGAGTGCATGTCGCTCCCGGGTGTCCGTGCGGTGAGAGCCACTATCTGACATTGCAGCTGTACTTGAACTGTGCTTGTTTTTACTGATGGATTTGTGAGTGCAATATTTTACCTATTAAAATGCATTTATTTTAGACAATCTGCACTATATATCTCCCTATTTTTTTCCCACATGGTTTAACAATCTTGAGCCACTTTTTGCTTGTTAATGTGGAGTTCCTACCTTTAAGTTTGACTCTGGAGTGAGGAAAGGATTGTCCTTCGGCTATCAGCCTTTGCTTTAGATTTGACCTCTTTGAAGATTTATTGGATACTAAAAACTAATCCAAGGGAGAACAAGACCCTCTGGAGAGATCATATTAATTTGCTGTTATATGCCGACTGTCCGGTAAGAGGCTAATTTGATTGGTGGTGGATCGCTCAGTGTGTGAACACGTGTGGTTTTGATAACATCACGGTGGACGAATGGGAGCTCTGTGTAACCATATGTATATATGATATCTGTGAGTTCTACAGAATAGCTTATCCACTCATAGTAGAAGGAGGCATGTGTTTTACTGTAGAACCGGTTCATGTAAAATAGGGGGAGTTTGTGTAAGGCATGCTCTGCAACGGGTTTTCCTAAAAATGTTCATCTCTTATGAATTACAGCGCCAGGCAGAGGGAGCAGAGGGACTACTGTTTCCAGCAACCATTTACCTAAGTGTAGTCAAGGTTAACTTGGCAATAGAAATGAATCATACATAGTATAACACAATGAAAGGCCCAGCTGGGGCTTTAGTTAGCCTGTGCACATATACCTGGGTATATATAGTCTATAGCTAAATACCTCCAAGAGAAAGTTGGCACAGGATGAATGCTGCAGGGACTCGAAGAGATGATTCACTCTTGACACGCAGGAGTCAATGATCACACATGCAGTGCATTTGAAGGTCTCCACAGGGCACACAGCAGGTCAGCAGAAGAAGTTCAGGAGCAGCTACCAATGATCCCCCCTCATGGCACCATCAGCTTGACATGCAGGTGAACAATGTAGTAGTCTGTGAAGTGATCCAGGCTCTACTGTGAGGCTGTGTATGCAGGTGGCAGCAACACAGCTCCTGGCAGCAAGCCATGTGCTCAGTTCTCTTCTCATACAGGAAGTCTGTCCTGTATTTATAGTCTTTGATACATCCAGAAAGGGTCTAAAAAGCCCAGCTAGCAGGGCAGGAAGTGTACCATCAGTAGCTAGAGAGTGGATCTATGATCTCCAGCAGGTCTGTAATGTTCCAGTTGCAACTCTGTGGTAACTGATCACCTACCTACACCTGTAAATGTATATTTTTTAATACTGGTACATTTTTTTATTCGTCCACCCCAGCCCTGCAGTGAGGCACATTCACCTATTCCTCCACTGGGTCTCTGTGCCACAATATGGGGTGCCTACTGGCTCATGCTATTAAATGACACAGAAACATCATGTATGCCTTATTTACATTAGATAGACTCATTCTCTAAACTTACATTTTTGCAGGAAAATCCAAATGAGCTGAAGTTCTGGCTGGAAGATATTTATACACCTGGGTATGACTCGCTATTAAAGAGGATGGAGCAGGAGAAGAAAAAGTCCAAACTCTGTAAACTCTTGGTATTCTTGGCCCTCGCTGTTTGCATCCTTATTGCCATAGTAACTGTTACTGTTCTGTTTACTTAAAAGTCATTCTTTCATTAATAATTTAGCAAACTTTTATAAAACTGTATAAATTCTGAGAATTAATTTAACATACAGCAGGTACTGTTTTTATAATAATAAAACAGAATGTCACCTTCTGCCTGGGTGTGCTTTGTACATTATGTGGAAGGCTACTGTATATTTCCAGCCAAAGTGTCAAACTCTTCATTTCAATACAACTATGTGACTGCTATAGGCAAAAGTTGTGTAGAAACCCGCACGTAAGCATTTTTTTCCACTTACTAACTTGTGCGCAGCATATATGTTCTATGTCTGTTAAAACATTCAAATATGCTATCTTACAAAAATTCCTAATATGTTAAAGGGCCAATCCAGCCAAGATGGCCGTTTTTTAAATCCCCACACCATGCCACCCTCCCCTAGTGCTAAATCAGGGCAGGGGGTTACATACATTTTCCTGCCCCAAAATCCAGCGACGATGGACAGACGTTTGCGACACTCCTAGCTATTCCCCGACCTGCCATTCATTGCCACAGTGCTATATATATATATATATATATATATATATATATCATATTTTTCGCATTATAAGATGCATTATTTTTTTCCCAAAAGTGGGGGGGATGTCAGTGCGTCTTATTGGGCATATGTAAAAAAAGTTTTAACCCTTTTGTTGCCAAGCACGTAACACCTACGTGCTGGCATGTCCAAGAGTTAAGTGCCAAGCACTTAGGTGTTACGTGCTTGACTTTCCCCCCTGCTAGCTAAAAAAAATTTTAAAAAATACTCACCTGACCCCTCTATCGATCCGTCCGGGTCTCTTCATTAATTTGGTGCCATCCAATCCCCCCTGGGGGCTCGGATGGCTCCAGGAGAACCCCCGGAATAGTGACCCCCCCCCCCCCCTTCGGCAGCGGCTGCTACTAACTGTAAAAAAATAAAAAATAATGACATTTACTCACCTGAAGCTGCGCTGCCTCCCGCCGGGTCTCCTCTTCACTGGGGGGGCCTCCGATCACCCCCAGTGAACTATATGCAAACAAGAAATAACAAGTAAAATCTCAAAAAGCAACATGCCCCGAACAGAATGATACCCAACATGCATAAGCACTGTAATGGGAAGAGTTGGCAAATACCACAAAGTAAAGCATGCGCATAACAGTAATTTTACTTGAAAAAAAACAGTTTATACCAGTTCACAAGACTGGGGGCTGGCAAGTCACCTGCAACTAGCGATCACCAGGGCATCTGACAGCTGATCAACACAGGAGCTTTTTTGAATAAATAACATTTTTGTGTGGTGTGTGTGTGTGTTTTTTTTTACTGTTAACCCTTCCTTTGTGAACTGGTAAGGGGTCCATGAGACCCCTTATACCAGTTCACAAGGCTGGGGGCTGGCAAGTCACCTGCAACTAGCGGGTGGCTTGCCATTAACCCCCGCACCCCCAATTACCTGCCTCCCCAAAGCCCAGGGGGGAGCAGAAGAGCCCGGGCCCACACAGGGTATGTGGGAAAGCTTGAGGCGTGTACTTCCAGAGAACATATAGTTTGTGGGGGGTATTTCAAATGTAAAGGGTTGTTTTTCTGGAAAAACTTCAAGGTGCGCATAGCGCAGTTGTATTTTATCTGAAAATCTCCTAAAGCTCTGTTTCAGTTTGGGGGAGTCTCCTGGGCAGGAAAGGGTGTCTACCAATATATATGTGGTACTGCTGTGACCGGGAGAAATTGGGGTTTCACACACAATAACATTTTTTTGACAAACTTACATTTTTTATTACAAAAATAACTACAAATTGCAAAACATAGATTTTTTTTATTTTTTTTTGCACATATTTAACCAAAAAGTATTGAGAATACACTAAAAAAAGGCCAAACAAGACATTTCATGTTGAAGCCCAGGCTCTGTTGAAAAAAACGATATATAATTTTCCTTGGAAATCCCTGGAAATCCTTTCAAAAATCACAGTTGAACATGTGTAGCGCAAAATAGTGAAACATGGTCTGGCAACAGAGGGTGACAAAAGCTGCAGGTAGGCTGGCACTTAAAGGGTTAAAAAGATACACTTACAAGAGACTCGTGTGGGGGGCTGTATATACCGGGTGTGTGCACGCACCGGTCCGTGGAGTAGTGGCAGTGCCGGCAGCAGCCAAAGTGGAGATAGCAGGCGGTGTTCAGTTACCCTGCCTTCCCGTCCACTGATCTTTCATCGGCTGACCTCTCAGTGGCTGCAGTGCAAGGCCCCAGGAGAGGTAGAAGGTATATCTTTTTTTTTCTTATCTCCAGTGTTGGTTTGGGGGAGGGGGAATTCAGCCACACTGCATATGGGAATGGGATGGGGGGATGCCACAGTGCATATGGGGAACGGGATGGGGGGATGCCACAGTGCATATGGGGAACGGGATGGGGGGATGCCACAGTGCATATGGGGAACGGAATGGGGGGATGCTACAGTGCATATGGGGAACGGGATGGGGGGATGCCACAGTGCATATGGGGAACAGGATGGGGGGATGCCACAGTGCCTATGGGGAACGGGATGGGGGGATGCCACACTGCCTATGGGGAATGGGATGGGGGGATGCCACAGTGCATATGGGGAACGGGATGGGGGATGCCACACTGCCTATGGGGAACGGGATGGGGGGATGCCACAGTGCATATGGGGAATGGGATGGGGGATGCCACAGTGCATATGGGGAACGGGATGGGGGGATGCCACAGTGCATATGGGAATGAGATGGGGGAATGCCACAGTGCCGATGCGGAATGGGATGGGGGAATGCCACACTGCCTATGGGGAACGGGATGGGGGGATGCCACACTGCATATGGGGAACGGGATGGGGGATGCCACAGTGCATATGGGGAATGGGATGGGGGATGCCACAGTGCATATGGGGAATGGGAGGGGGGAATGCCACACTGCATATGGGGAATGGGATGGGGGATGCCACACTGCATATGGGGAATGGGATGGGGGATGCCACACTGCATATGGGGAATGGGATGGGGGAATGCCACAGTGCATATGGGGAATGGGATGGGGGATGCCACACTGCATATGGGGAATGGGATGGGGGATGCCACAGTGCATATGGGGAATGGGAGGGGGGATGCCACAGTGCCGATGGGGAATGGGATGGGGGGATGCCACACTGCATATGGGGAATGGGAGGGGGGAATGCCACACTGCATATGGGGAATGGAATGGGGGATGCCACAGTGCATATGGGGAATGGGAGGGGGGATGCCACAGTGCATATGGGGAATGGGATAGGCGGGTGCCACACTGCCTATGGGGAATGGGATAGACGGGTGCCACACTGCCTATGGGAATGGGATGGGGATAATGCCACACTGTCTGCAATGGGGTGTTTTAGCACAACATTTGTAATTTTCCTCCTCCAAATCCTAGGTGCTTCTTGTGGGCTGGTGCGTCTTATAGGGTATATATATATATATATATATATATATATATATATATATATATTCTTTATTTTTAACATCCCCTTTCTCTCTCTCTTCCACATTCCTTCAGTGTTTCTTTCTTTTTTACATGCTCTTCTTTTTAGTTTCCCTAATTTTACCCACAATTCCTCTTTGCATCTCTCTGTTTCAAATGTCCTTTCTTTTTGTTTCCTTTTTCATTTTGCCTTCTCTCTCTTTTACATTCTCATCCTTTCCATGGGGAAAAATACAAATACAGTATATATATATTTATTAGAGCGAGAGAGAAAGAATTGACTTGCGAGAATAGCAGGACAGTGCTGTGACATTTATAGCAGGCTACTATCACACCAGGGTGAATGTAATGCGTTAGTGATTTCCTATGTAAATCAATAGCGCACATGCAAATGCATTAGCACAGTGATTTACAAGCGTTGATGCTGGCATGACCTGGCCATCGCCAGAAAGGTGGTTTCCTACACTGGGTCAGCTATAAACAGGATGCCCCATAGAAGCTGACCAAAACCCAGATGAGTTTTGGTCTGCTTCAACTGATTCTGTGGTGGAGTCAAGGTCCATTTTCTACCATGTGAACTATAACAACAGTGTGGTGTGCCATCCCTGTGGTGGGCCAGTGTTGTCGGTTCTGATGCTGGAGCAGGTGTTTCCAATTGTCAGGGGCCTCCACCAAACTTAATCTGGCCCTGGGCGAGCTAGCTGTCAATGAGAGGCAGAAAAACCAGCGGATGCCAGGCGCCATTAAACCCATATTCCAGTTCACAAGGCATGAGGGGCTCGCAAGTAACCTGTGGCGAGTGGGTGACTTTCCATTGACCCCCAACCCCATTACTTCCCTCCCCAAAGCTCAGGGGGGCAGAATAGCCAGCAGCCCATGGGCTATGCAGGTTGGTAGCCATGGGCAACCAGACCTGTATCGCCGATGCCCAGTCTGATTTTACCAGATAGGGGGAACACCACGCCATAGGTAGCAGAGAGATGCTGGGAGTGCTGCCGGGTACTGGATTGTGTGGCGAATGGCGCCGGATAGCAAGAGTGGCACAGGACAGATGGGGGCAGTGAGAGCAGGTGAGTAAGGACTTCAGGGAAAGTATGTGATGAATTTCCCTGAAATTTGAGTTGAATCCCCAGTTCTACCCGTTCAGTTCACACATCTGTAGTTGTTATTTTTTTTTAATTACCATTCAAAATTACCACAAAGGTACTATTTTTTTTTTTTTTTTAAACTGATTGACAATTTCTATTCTGTATTCTCCGGCATTAAAATAGTTTCAGTTTATACATTTTGTCCTGTTAAATATTGCTTTGCTGCCACCTGCTGGCTCTACACAATTAGTGCAGGTACTGCATGCAGAAGCTGGCTTGTGTATTATTAGAGGGAGTTTAACCACATTTGTAGACATTTAGTTCAGTGTTGGTTCAGACTCTAGAGGAAATCATTCTAAAACACAATATAAAGTGCAATATTTATTAGCCAATTAAGACAAACCTTACTGAATAAATAACTCAGAATATTCCAGGCCATCAAAAACACTGTGTTATTCTTAGATCTCCTTTCCAGCCCGTAATGGTGGCCTGGGGCCACCAGAGGATCCTCTGGTGAGCCAGTTCAACACTGGTTACAGCAATACAGACATGGACAAAATGACAGCATTTAAACTGTAGCATCAGCATCATTTAATGAAAAGCCCAAACCCCCAAAAAATGATTTCCCAGCATCTAAAAAATTATTATATTTTACGTTTTTTAGTCACTTACCTTTTATTCTTTCCCCCACTGGGCTGCAACTCTGTTCAGACATTCTCTGCCCCATGTGCCGGCTTCTGACATCTCGCTTGCCGCCACAGGGTCTTTTATACTATCGAGTGAGATAACATCAGCTCACTAAGCTGGTATTAAAGGTCCTTCCCGGTAGTGGGTGAGGAGGGAAGCTTAGTGATCAGGGTGCCGATCCTTTGCCCTGCTCCCGGCTACCATGATCACTTCCGGTCAGAAGCAGCTTGTTAGGGCGAGCGCTGCGTTTTCCCCGCGCAGCGCTCCCCGCCGTGCCTCTCCTCGGGCGAGCGCTGCGTCCCCTTCCTGCAGCGCTTCCCGCTGTACCACCGTCAGGGCGAGCGCTGCTGACCCCCCAGGCTGCGCTTCCCTCTTACCTGGTCCTCGCGCTTCCTCCTCTGGCCGGCATGGCCGCCGGCTTCCTCATGCTGCTGCACTTCCGTCCTCCCTGCGCGCACGTCCCCGGCCACTAGGGGGCGCGCGCGCCAACATTCACAAATTTAAAGGGCCAAGGCACTGATAATTGGTGTCTGGCCATCCAATCTCCTTTCGGCTCTTCCCATAAATTGGACCCTGCCTTACTTCCTGTACCGGATCTTCGGTGTTCTTCCGTGAATGACAGTTGCTGTATTGCTTGTTTCCACGTGTATGACCTCGGCTCTCCCTTTGACCTTCGAACCTGTGCTGCCCGTCCCGACCTCGGCTTGTCTCTCCGCTATTGAACCTGCGCTGCCAGCCCAGACCCCGGCCTTCTTCTTCGACCACTGTTTGTCTCTGCTGCACGTCACCTCAGCAGTTTGTGGAACTGTGCCGCTGTTGGGGGGTAGCGACCTGGGAGTCACCTGCCGCACAAGACCATCCCGCCTTGCGGTGGGCTCTGGTGAAAACCAGTGGCTCCTTAGACCCCGCTCCCCTGACGCGGTATCTGCCAAGCAGTTCTGCAGACCCAGCGGGTCCACTTCTTCGCACGTCCAACCCGGAGCGTAACAGTAAGATCCGGACATGGATCCCGCTGAGGTGCCCTTGCCGGAAACTTCCGAACTCCCAGCGCTTGTGGCTTTGCAGTCCCGGCAGATTAATCAGCTTACCGCTATGATGCAGCAACTCTTGACCCAGCAGCAGTCGCTTTCTCCACCGCCACCGGTGCCGCCACCGCAGCCTCCAGCGGCTTCCTCTTCTAGAATCCGCCTCTCCTTGCCAGCAAAATATGAGGGGGACGCGAAGTTGTGCAGAGGGTTTCTAGCTCAGTGCTCTATGCATCTGGAATTATTGTTCGATCAATTCCCCACCGAACGCTCTAAAGTGGCCTTTATCATTAGTCTTCTCTCCGGAAAAGCCTTGGCTTGGGCCACTCCCTTGTGGGACCGTAATGACCCTCTCACTTTCACCGTCCAGGCTTTTGTTACAGAATTCCGTCAGGTTTTTGAAGAACCCGCTCGAGCCTCATCTGCCGAGTCCGCTCTATTGAATTTAACGCAAGGCGATCTTTCTGTTGGTGAATATGCCATTCGATTCCGTACTTTGGCTTCCGAGTTAGCATGGAATAATGAGGCCCTCTGCGCTTGTTTTAAGAAAGGTCTCTCTAGCAAGATCAAAGATGTTCTAGCGGCCCGAGAGATTCCTGACTCCCTTTCTGAACTCATACATCTTGTCTCTCGCATTGACATACGCTTTGCTGAGAGGCGCGAAGAACTTCGCCTGGAGAGAGATTCCCAACGCGACAGGAGGATGTTTCGTTTGGCTCCTACCTTTCAGAGACCCTTGTCCGTACCCTCACCTCCAGAGGTGGAAGCCATGCAGGTCGGCCGCTCTCGCCTAACCCCCGTGGAGAGGTCTCGCAGGAGGAATGAAAATCTCTGTCTGTATTGCGCCAGTCCTGATCATTTTCTAAGAGATTGCCCCATTCGTCCTTCTCGACTGGGAAACGGGCGCATCTAGACTCGTTGGGAGAGGCGTCTCTGGGTGTGTGTGCTTCCTCTCCAAGATTTACCGTACCTGCACAGCTTTGTCTCTCATCTACCTCTGAGCTTAATTTGCCGGTCTTCCTGGACTCTGGTTCGGCGGGCAATTTCATAGAGGCCTCCCTGATCAAGAAACACGACATAGCAGTAAACCGCTTAGCCAAACCGTTATTCATCGCCTCAGTTAATGGAGATAGACTGAACTGTATGGTGCAGTATCGTACCAAGCCTTTGCTCCTTAAGATCGGCCTCTTTCACCAGGAATACCTGGAACTATTTGTGTTACCCCATTGTACTTCCCCAATCCTATTGGGTCTTCCTTGGCTGCAACTCCATAATCCTACCCTTGATTGGGTCACAGGGGACATCAAGGCGTGGGGTACAACCTGCCTAAAGAATTGCTTGAAAGCCTTACCCATTCGAATCGATCATCCTACCACATCTCTACCGGGCCTACCCGAAGTTTACCGGGCCTACGCTGACGTCTTCTGCAAGAAGCAAGCTGAGATCCTTCCGCCACATCGTCCTTATGATTGCCCGATTGACCTCCTGCCTGGTACCACTCCTCCTCGTGGCCGTATCTACCCACTATCCGTCCCCGAAACTCAAGCAATGTCTAAATACATACAAGAAAATTTGCAGAGGGGCTTCATCCGGAAGTCCTCTTCTCCCGCTGGGGCAGGCTTTTTTTTTGTACAGAAGAAAGACGGTTCTCTCCGACCCTGTATTGACTATCGGGGTCTTAACAAGATCACGGTAAAGAACCGATACCCCTTACCTTTAATTCCAGAACTCTTCGACCGTCTTCGCGGCTCCAGGATCTTTTCCAAATTAGATCTCAGAGGAGCCTACAATCTGATCCGCATCCGCAAGGGAGACGAATGGAAGACTGCCTTTAATACCCGTGACGGTCATTTCGAGTATTTAGTAATGCCTTTCGGACTTTGTAATGCTCCTGCCGTGTTTCAAGAATTCGTCAACGACATCTTCCGGGACTTGTTGTATTCCTGTGTCGTGGTCTATTTAGATGATATCCTCATCTACTCGTCTTCCCTCGAAGAGCATCACCGGCACGTTCGTTTGGCTTTATCCCGCCTTCGGCAACATCATCTTTATGCCAAATTAGAAAAGTGTCTCTTTCACCAGACCGCTCTGCCTTTTTTGGGTTATACTGTTTCAGCCCAAGGACTACAAATGGACCCCAGCAAATTGAAAGCGGTATTAGATTGGCCCCGGCCTGTTGGTCTGCGTTCCATTCAACGATTTCTGGGCTTCGCCAACTACTACCGTCAATTCATACCCCATTTTTCCACTATCGTGGCCCCCATTGTGGCTCTCACCAAAAAGGGAGCCAACCCCAAGTCGTGGCCTCCACAGGCGGAGGCAGCTTTTCTAGCATTGAAAAAGACATTTTCTATGGCTCCGGTGCTCTCCAGACCTGACCCTTCTCGTCCCTTTTCTCTGGAAGTTGATGCTTCTTCCATTGGAGCAGGTGCTGTTCTCACACAGAGGTCCCCATCGGGAAAAAATCGTACTTGTGGGTTCTTTTCTAGGACTTTTTCTTCCGCGGAGCGAAATTATTCTATTGGGGATCGTGAACTTCTTGCTATCAAATTAGCTCTTGAAGAGTGGAGACATCTACTAGAAGGGTCACTTCACCCCATATCTATTTTTACCGACCATAAGAACCTTTTGTATCTACAAACTGCTCAGCGCTTGAATCCTCGCCAAGCTCGATGGTCACTATTCTTTGCGCGGTTTAATTTCCGCATTCACTTTCGGCCTGCCTCTAAGAACATCAGGGCAGATGCTCTGTCTCGCTCCTCGGACATCACCGACGTGGATACTGCTCCTCAGTTCATTATATCCCCTGATCATTTGATTCATTCTGCTCCTGCCTCCCTAGTGCAGGCTCCGCCTGGGAAGACCTTTGTCCCGGTTCGCCGACGCCTCCAAATATTAAAATGGGGTCATGCTTCCCGTATTGCCGGGCATGCTGGTATCAAAAAGTCTAACGCAATTATTGCCAGATATTATTGGTGGCCCTCCATTGAAGAGGATGTGGCAGAATTCGTGCAAGCTTGTACCACCTGTGCACGTAACAAAACCCCTCGCCAAAGACCGGCGGGCCTTCTTCTTCCTCTTCCTATTCCTGAAATCCCTTGGTCACACATCGCTATGGACTTCATCACGGATCTTCCTCCATCTCAGGGCAATACGGTGATCTGGGTTGTTGTGGATCGTTTTTCAAAAATGGCGCACTTCGTTCCGCTACCAGGACTCCCATCCGCTCCTCAGTTGGCTAAAAACTTTTTTAAGCATATTTTTCGGCTCCATGGACTTCCTTCCCACATCGTCTCCGACAGGGGAGTTCAGTTTGTTTCAAAATTCTGGAAAGCTCTCTGTACTCAGTTAAAAGTTAAATTAGATTTTTCCTCGGCTTACCACCCCCAGTCCAACGGCCAAGTGGAGAGGGTCAACCAGGTTCTAGAACAATATCTACGTCACTTCATTTCGGCCCGACAGGACGACTGGGTCGATCTCTTGCCATGGGCGGAGTTCTCTTATAATTTCAAAGATTCTGAAGCCACAAAGAAATCTCCATTTTTCATTGTTTACGGCCGCCAACCTTTGCCTCCTCTACCCTTACCTACACAGTCGGGAGTACCCGCCGTGGATGAATTAACACAGCTTTTTTCCTCTATCTGGCGTGAAACACGACATTCTCTTGTTCTAGCCTCTACCCGCATGAAGAACAGCGCTAATAAAAGAAGGAGAATCGCTCCTGTTTTCTTTCCTGGAGATAAAGTTTGGCTTTCAGCCAAGTACATTCGTTTCAAGATACCCAGTTATAAATTGGGCCCTCGCTATTTAGGGCCTTACAGGATCAAGCAACAAATTAATCCGGTCTGTTACAAACTCCATCTGCCAGCCTCCTTACGCATTCCCAACTCTTTTCATGTTTCATTATTAAAACCTCTGACGACTAATCGGTTCTCTTCTAAAACGTTGGAGCCACTTCCGGTCGCGGGTACCGAAGATGCCTTCTCGGTGAGAGAGATTCTGGCTTCCAAAACATCCAGAGGGAGACGATACTTTCTAGTGGATTGGGAGAATTGCGGTCCAGAAGAGAGGTCCTGGGAGCCTGAGGAAAATATCCTCGATCGGAGCCTCATTTCAAACTTCCTCGGTCCCAAAAAGAGGGGGAGACCAAAGGGGGGGGGGTACTGTTAGGGCGAGCGCTGCGTTTTCCCCGCGCAGCGCTCCCCGCCGTGCCTCTCCTCGGGCGAGCGCTGCGTCCCCTTCCTGCAGCGCTTCCCGCTGTACCACCGTCAGGGCGAGCACTGCTGACCCCCCAGGCTGCGCTTCCCTCTTACCTGGTCCTCGCGCTTCCTCCTCTGGCCGGCATGGCCGCCGGCTTCCTCATGCTGCTGCACTTCCGTCCTCCCTGCGCGCACGTCCCCGGCCACTAGGGGGCGCGCGCGCCAACATTCACAAATTTAAAGGGCCAAGGCACTGATAATTGGTGTCTGGCCATCCAATCTCCTTTCGGCTCTTCCCATAAATTGGACCCTGCCTTACTTCCTGTACCGGATCTTCGGTGTTCTTCCGTGAATGACAGTTGCTGTATTGCTTGTTTCCACGTGTATGACCTCGGCTCTCCCTTTGACCTTCGAACCTGTGCTGCCCGTCCCGACCTCGGCTTGTCTCTCCGCTATTGAACCTGCGCTGCCAGCCCAGACCCCGGCCTTCTTCTTCGACCACTGTTTGTCTCTGCTGCACGTCACCTCAGCAGTTTGTGGAACTGTGCCGCTGTTGGGGGGTAGCGACCTGGGAGTCACCTGCCGCACAAGACCATCCCGCCTTGCGGTGGGCTCTGGTGAAAACCAGTGGCTCCTTAGACCCCGCTCCCCTGACGCAGTATCTGCCAAGCAGTTCTGCAGACCCAGCGGGTCCACTTCTTCGCACGTCCAACCCGGAGCGTAACACAGCTTTGGACATTGTGAGACATCAGTGATTAGTGATGGAAGGAGGTAAGCAGAAAAAAATAATAAAATACTTTATGTGTGTGTTTCTATTTAACCCTTTGTGAACAGGTACCAGCAAGCAGGTGACTTGCCATAAACCTCTCCCCATTGACTGCATCCTCAAAGCCCAGGAGGGTGCAGAAAAGCCAGTGACCTAGGTGGGCTATACATGCTGGTAGCCTTTAAAGCGGACCTTCACTCTGAATAAGAGTCTATCTTATATGTTTCCCACACCCTGTACATACAGATTGCTCACATTAAAAATCATCCTACCTGCATCTACTGCATGTTATGAGCCTTTTAACATCCAAGATGGCGGCTTATGGAAGCCGCCATCTTATCAGGCAGCCTGCAAACAGGAAGTGCCTCCTGACTGTGCTGCTCGGCATTCTGGGACTGCTGACCTTTACCTGACCCCAAATCTGCTCTGTCTGAGCAAAGCACAGCTATAACCCGCCCCCCTGTACCTTATCCCACTCTCCTCTCCTCAGTAAGTGTGATGCTTCTGAGTCAAGATGGCGGCGCCCGTATCCAAAATTCCTGAACAGAGTTGCAGCCCAGTGGGGGAAAGAATAATAAGTTAGTGACTAAAAACGTAAAATATATTAATTTTAGATGCTGGGGAACGTTTTTTTAAGAGTTTGGGCTTTTCATTAAATCACGCTGAAGGTCCGGTTTAAGGCTGGAGGTAGTCTTCCAGAGTATGGAACACAGATATTTAGTGCAGTCCTCCAACTTATGGTATTAACCCAAAACAACCCTGTTGCTATTACAGTTACTATTAGTTTACTTAAAATCAGTTAAAAAAATAACTTTCCTCAATCCCGACCCTTGATTGAACTTGATGGACATATTTTTTTTTTCAGCTGTACTATGTAATTATGTTTCCTCCATCCGATCTCTATATAAGGCCCCAGGCTCTCTATATAAATTACACCCTGCTCATACCAAATCACTCCTATTATTTTCACCACACCTTACTGATTGCTGCCATAGAATTAAAGTCAGTGTACCATAAGACGCTATACAGTATATCGAAGCTTGGGACTGCAAAAAAAGGGGTGGTAGTGGTGGCTTGGAGGAATGCAGTGCCATTGATTGTACAACACCACCCCTGGGTGAAATCATTGGCTGAATAATTTGGTAAAATTATTTTCCTATAATAAACTTATGCTTAGCATTGGTGGGAGCTTAGATGGGTTGAGTATTGGAAACATTGTTGAAATGTGGGACTGATAGGGATTGTTACATATGACTGGAGGGGTGTGGTGGAAGGAGTGGAGTTTGTGGAGGCAGTGGGTATCCCGATTGTTGTAGAAAATCTTCACTGAACTATTCCGAATGAAAAAATGTTTGAACATACTCATTGTGGCCTCTGACCAGGTTCCAAATCATTTAGATGGCCCGTGCTTGTCAAGAGGTTGAGCACCCCTGCTCTATCCCTTTCAGGGCCAAATACTTAGATGCTACGTGCACGCTTCTACCCTCTTTGAGTGGCAAGCATATAGAAGTTATTTGCCTGGCATTCCACCCCCCCCCCCCCCTCCAAGTATGAAAAAAAACTCACCTCTGTCCTGGATCCAGCACCAGGAGTCTACTTTTCCCCCGGAAGGTCTACAATTACCGGTCCATGGTCTTCTGTGGGGCAGAGAATGCTAGTTCTCTGCCCCGCACATCGGCTGCTGGCATCTCACCGGCCTTTTATACTAAGAGTGAAATTACATCATCTCACTCTTAAAGGATAAAGGCCACTTCTGGCAGGGGCCATCAGGCAGAAGTCTAGTGATCAACGGCTGGAGGCACACCCGGCTTCTGCTTATCACTTCCGGCTTTTAGTACAATGGCAGTGATCGGCGTGGGGCATTGGGATCGGAGTAAAGTAAAAAAATAAAGGATTTTTCAGTGTGTTTTTTTTTTGTTACTTTTTACTCTTTGCGAACTGGCAAGAGGTCCCTGAGACCCCTATACCAGTTCACAGGACAGGAGGGGCTGGCAAGTCACCTCTCAGCAAGCAAGTGACAGTTCCATCACCCCTCGCCCCATTACCTGCATCCCCAAAGCCCAGGAGGGTGCAGAAGAGCCGTGGCCCATGAGAGCTATGCAGGCTGGCAGCCTTCAGGGATGGGGGAGAGCTGCATGTTGTTCATGCCCTAGTCTACCAGTCCCCATAGTTTGAATAGGTGGACCCTATTTTGCGAAGATATGGGGGACCCCATGCAATTTTGTTTTCATTTTTAAGGGTTTATCCCTTACATTTTGTTTAAAAACCATGGAAATGTAACCTCTCTCTTTACTCACATCTCTCTCACTTCCTGGATGGGGTGGCAGAAAGTAAGCTTTCATGGGGGCAACAACAACTTTGGAAAAATGAAAATAGTGTGTAGGGGGTTAAGAAATCTTCACTTTATGCTCCCTTCAGAGTTTTATTAAATCACTAGCTGGGGATATTCAAATGAGTAGTAGTTGCAGTGGCCAGTAGATGGCACCATTGCTTGTGTTCTTTGTGTTACATAGGGAGTTATTTACTAAATGTTTGCTGGCCATTCGCTGTTCTTTCTCTAGTTTGCCACATTTACTATGCTAAAAAAGACCAACTTGCCAGGCAAAGGCTGTTTGCCATATTTAAGGTCCACTTATCTCCGCCGGGCGAATGCTGGCGAACGGCTTTTCAGTGCACCAGCTTTTAGTGGCAAACCCCATAGGGATCAATGTTATTTTCGTCGAGAATGGCTGTTTGTGATTTTTTAAACAAAACACCCCAGACCCTCTAGAGACACCACACATATATTCTGAGACAAATTCCATGCTGCCCTAAGCTGTTACGTGGGTTTCCAGCACCATTTCTGGTTTGGTAACAGCAAACTGCGCCGCCACAGTTCATCCCTTGTCAAGAGCACCATGTTCGCTAGTAAATACCACACATTTTGACCAGCAAAGTGTGGCTAAGACTCAGCAAAATGCCACCAGAAGCAAGATGCTGGACAAAACACTGCATTTCATGTTCCCTGAGGAGGATTGCCTGGGATCTCCAGCTCCAGCTGGCTATTTTCTGCATTTGCTCTTAAGACATGGGCAGTCTTTGTGAGGGATTCTTTGTTGAATTGGATACGGACCTAGGGAGTTCTTTATCGGTTCTCAGTAAAAGAGATCAATCCACCAGAAGAGGAGATTGGAAACAGGGCCATCAAGAGCACCTTTCCGTCCTCAGGAGTAAAGAGCTAACAAGGCAGACTCATCAAGTGCAGTAACAGAGAGAAACCGTGTGGAACAAGTAAGCCTAGCCCAGTTTGTGAAAGGTGATAAGTTTCTATGGAATGTGTCTACTTGAACTCTGTGGAACTGTACTACTGTCAATACTCCTGCTACTGACGTTAATACTGCTAATACTGTCTGCAATAAATCTCGGAAACCCTAGAAGAAAGTGACTGCCGCCCTATTTTCTTCTGACTCCAACACATGGCCGAACACTTTAGGCTACAGTGCATGTGGGCTGGGGAATCCCACAATATCGTTATAAGAGAATAATAATATTCTCTCTTTCTTTATTAATAAAAATGTATTGAAATATAAAATGCTGTTCTCTCCCCTTAACCCTTTAAGTGCCAGCCTACCTGGAGTTTTTGTCACACTCTGTTGCCAGACCATTTTGCACTATTTTGCGCTCCCCATGTTCAAATGTGACTTTTGAAGGGATTTCCAGGGATTTCCCAGGAAAATGATATATTGTTTTTTTCAGCAGAGTCTGAGCTTTAACATGAAATGTCTTGTTTGTCATTTTTAAAGTGTATTCTCAATATTTTTTGGAGAAATATGTGCAAAAAAATAAAAAAATTTAATTTTTTACAATTTGTAGTGTTTTTTTGTAATAAAAAATGTAAGTTTGTCAATAAAATCTTATTGCGTGTGAAACCCCAATTTCTCACAGTTACAGCGGTACCACATATGTATAGGTAGACACCTTTTCCTGCCCAGGAGACTCCCCCAAACTGAAACAGAGCTTTAGGGGATTTTCAGAAAAAATACAACTGTGATATGCGCACCTTGCAGTTTTTCCAGAAAAACAACCCTTTACATTTGAAATACCCCCCACAAACTATATATTCTCTGGAAGTACACACCTCAGGCTTTCTATTTGTACCAGGCTTGTTGATGTGGCCACAGTTTTCTAGAAATAATCCCTCAATGTATTCTTTGGTTGCAAAGAGTTTCCCTAAAAAAAGGATAAAAAAGCAGAATCAAAGCCACATTTTCCTAAAAAAACTATATACAAACAAGAAAAAACAAGTATAATCTGAAAAAGCAACACCCCCCGAACAGAACGATACCCAACATGCATAGGTTCTGTCAAGGGAAGAGTTGCCAAACACCCCAAAGTAAAGCATGAGCATAACGGTAATTTTTCTTGAAAATTTCAGCTCTGCAGACAAAGTGCGCACCTTGCGATTTTTCAACCAAAACAACCCTTTACATTTGGAATATCCCCCATAAACCATATATTCCCTGAAAGCACACATGTTAAGCTTTCTAAGCGTACCCAGCTTGTTGTAGTGGGCTCATCTTTCTGGAATTAATCCCTCAAAGAACTCTTTGGTTGCGCAGAGTTTCCCTAAAAAATGTATAAAAAAGCAGAATAAAAAACACCTTTTCCTAAAATATAAATATGCAAACAAGAAAAAACAAGTTAAGTCTGAAAGCACAAGGTCCCCCGAACAGAACAATACCCAACATGCAGAGGTACTATTAACCCTTTTAATTGCCAGCCTACTTGAGATTTTGTCACCCTCTGTTGACAGGTCATTTTTCCCCATTTTGTGCCATGTTTTGCGCCATGTTTTGCGTCATTTTTGCTGGAATTTTCAGGAAAATTATATATATATTTTTTGCAGCAGAGTTTAGGCTTTAACATGAAATGTCTTGTTTGTAAATTTTATTTATTATTAATTTTATTTATTATTAAGTAAAAAAAAATAAATAAATAAAAATTTTTTTTAGAAAATTGCCTCCTTTATTTTAAATAAAAAATGTATTTGATTAGGGAAAACCATATTGCATGTGAAAGCCCCATTTCTACCGATTAGAACGGTACCACATATTTATCGGTAGCCCCCTGTTCCTGCCCAGGAGACCCCTCTAACTGAAACAAGTAATTTTTAACATTTACAAATAAAATACAACTACCATCCACACTACAAAGGGTTAAATCGAGAAAAAAAATGACATAGGGTCCCCCCTCCCAGGAGGGGGGGGGGCATTTTTGGGGGGGAATTTTTAAGGGTTAAAAACCCTTAAAAAAAAAAAATGACATGGGCCCCCCCTTACCCAAAGTAACCAGCCCGGAACCAGCTATGCAGGGTTTGGAGGAACAGGGCACAGGGACCAGCTTTTGTGGCCCCTGGCCCTGCAGGCTACAAGCCCGCATAGCCAGTGGGCCCGGGCTCTTCTGCCCCCCCCCCCCGGCCTTTGGGGAGGCAAGTAATGGGGGTGCCGGGGGTTAATGGCAAGTCACCGGCTAGCGCAGGTGACTTGCCACCTCCCCCAGCCTTGTGAACTGGTATAGGGGTCATGGACCCCTTACCAGTTCACAAGGGGTTAAATGTAAAAAAAAAAACACAGACACACAAAGAGAAAAAATATTTTATTATTTTTTTTTTTTTTTTTTTTTAATACTTACCTCCCATCCATAGTGGAGCACTCTTTCAGCCTTTTATAGCTGCTGGATGACAGAACACAAAAGGGTTAATTTAAAAAAATGGGGGACCCCATTTTTTTGGAATTTAAGGGTTAAAAACCCTTAAAAATCCCCCAAAAAAATGACGTAGGGTCCCCCCTACCCAGCATTACCGACCCGGGCCAGCTATGGGGGCTTGTAGAACAGGGCGCAGGGGCTCTCCTCAGAGGATCTCCTGCCACCTCCTTCCCCGGCACCGATCACCGGCATCTGACAGGGGCTTAGCGGCAAGATGGCGGCCGCCATCGAGGAGGAGAGAGGAGAGAGCCTCCCGGGCTCTCTCCTGAAGATCGGTAAGTCCTGGGGGGGGGGATCGGAGGCCCCCCAGGTGAAGAGGAGGGACAGCGGGAGCCAGCGCACACACAGGTAAGTGAATGTCATTTTTATTTTTTTATTTTTTACAGTTAGCAGCTGCTGCTGCAGAAGCGGGGGGGGGCGGCCTATTCCGGGGGCTCTCCTGGAGCCATCCGACCCCCCATGGGGGATCGGATGGCACCAAATTAAAGAGGAGACCCGGCCGGATCCAACAAGGGGTCAGGTGAGTATTTTTTATTTTTATTTTTTAAACCAGCAGCAGGGAAAGTCAAGCACGTAACACCTACGGGCTTGGCACTTAAGGCCCAGCCAAGCCAGCACGTAGGTGTTACGTGCTTGGCAACAAAAGGGTTAAGGAAAAGCATTTTTCTATTTTTTGAAAAACATCACTTCTTCTTCTCCCTCTAAACTTGTATAATGTTAGCTGTCAGTCTATCATATTTAGTAGCTTTAGCTTTCAGAATAGTAAGATAAACAAAATAAAATGACTCAGACCACCCCTATACATTTGATTCAGAAAAGCAGTGGCTCTCAAATCGTGTGGTTCAAACACCAGAAATGCTCATGTAAAAGCATTGCTGGTCATGACATTTGCCTAATCTCCGGCACAACTGGTTCCTGACAGAAGAGGGGAAAAGGGAGAAATTGAGGGGGTAGGTGTGTGTATTTTTTCTCCTGCTAATCCCACAGTTGTACTTTTACTAAAACCAAAACAATACTCTAAAATCAGTATTGGCCTACTTTATTCAGTAATGGGGGGGGGGGGGATCCGATAGCTGAGTTGAAGTATCTTCATTACCAGATCTAACCCCTGACACCAAACATAGCCATTTCTTGAAAAGCAAAGAGCCAATCTGGTTTACATTCCAATTACTCTACTCGCCCCCCCCCCCCCCCAATGATCTTTTAACTATCAATTTTAAAGGCCAGTACTCCTTTCTCATTCTTCTCAGCCGATCCTCAGCTTTTAACACTGCTGAGCATTGCTTCTCTTAAAGTGGACCAACACCCAGGGGGAATCGGCCCGGGAATCTATAATATTCCCGGGCCGATCAGATCCCTCCCCGCGGGGCATCCGAAATCGGGATGTCCCGAGGGGTGAAACCCCCCAGGAAGCCCAGAAACCTTACCTTAACCCCGTTCCAACGGCGCATGCCCGGGCCGCGGCCGCGTCTCGCGCTTCCCTCTAGCAGGGAGCGCACCCGCGCCGATCATTTGTGAATGGCCAACGCGGGCGCGCACAGAGCCGCTGTGGTTGGACGCCGCTTGTACGTGCATACCACAGCGGCTCTGAACGCTCTGATTGGACGAGCGCCCGATCGGGGTGCCCCACCGAAGTGGACCAAAACCCAGGATAGTGAAAATCCTGGGTGTTGGTCCACTTTAATACTCTCCTCTCTTGGAATTCAAGGTCGCTCTTGGTTTTACTCTTATCTGCCTGATGATAATTTAGTGTATCCTTACAAATTTTACAATACCTGCAACTTCTCTCATTCTCATTCAAACATCACATTCACTCCCTACCCACCTACTGCTGTCTTAAAAACATCTAAAGTACAAATAAATTGTTGGAAGGAAGCACACCTACTACCAAGGTTTTTAAATTGCAATTAATTAAGTGTATTTTAAATATGAGGAATATACATACAATCACCAACCCTATACAAATTAGGGTAAATGCTGCCCAAACAGTGAATTTATACAGAGAATCATGCATTCATTATTGCTTCAATACATAAGTAACAGCTGCTATATCACTAATGGCCACAAGGTGGCACTAGAGTCCCGTTCAGGTTAGTTTAAATGCAATCAACATACAGCATGAATACCATGAATGTCCAGTCCAGGCTTTTAAAAGCAATCATGCAAAAAACCTCATGTAAGAGCGAAATTTAAGAGAGAAATCCATACTATACAGCATAAGCAGGCACAATACTCCAACGTTTCAGACCCCGTTGGGTCTTTCCTCAGGGAGGCTGAAGAGCGATGCTGGTGATAGGCTGCGGGGGAGGTGGTTAAATGAGGATCTCTTTGGCCAGCTTTTCCAGGCCGGCCCATGACGTCACCGGGGGCGCACGTACGTGCGCCAACCAGCAGCGTCACCAGGAGGCGGGTCCCAGCCAGCCAGCCCCAACATGGCGTTTGCGCAGGCACCATATCATTTAGGGGTGGGCGGTGCACGGGGCCACGATTCCGTCTCCTAGGAGACAATGAGTTGACACTGATTGGTTGCAGGGATTAGAGGGGCGGAGTTATGAGGAGATGGCTCGTCAGTTCCTTCCTCTTTGCGAGCTGTGCAGCGCGATGTCAGTGGTGCTGCTTCTTTAGTAGATCCTTAGCAGGCAGGCAGGGAGTCATCTTAAAGGAGTCTCCTGACGCATCAGTCCCCTCTGCTGGATATTGCAGATGAATCACGTTGCTCCTGTATATTTAATATGAATTCATGAATCTCCTTGCGCCATAATCCCAGTTTTGATTGATCTTTTTTAAGTATCAGCTGGATATAATTTTTGCCGCCAGAGATCCAAGTTAGGAAAAGCCGCCAGTAGTTGCCTATATTATACTGTATATAGAACAGGAGAGATAATATATTATTTTCAGGTATATATCTTACAACCGATACCCCGCAGCGTCCGTACACCATTTAAAGAGGTACACCAGTGCAAATTAAAACCAAATAGTGAAGTGATTTAAAATAAGTATATACATATTTACACTGATAATCTCTTGCTGGAGAGAAGTAAATTAACATAATGGTTAAATCCTAAGTCTATGTGGAAAACCCATCTAGTAATGCATAGGAGAAGGTAAGTAAACACGGATCTAGGGCATTAGTAAATTTTGGTCCCCCAGCCTTAGAAATAACACTGGAAATTACAATCCTCGTTCAGCCCTGCCGGATGGATTGTGTTCAGTTTATATATCCAATGAGTCTCTCGTTGTAATAGTTTGCGTGTCATGTTGCCCCCCCTGCGGGGGCGTAACACCTTCTCAGTTACTGTAAATCTTAACTGTGAGATCTGATGTCTGTAAGCAAACAATCAGCAGTGACGACAACGGATTTGAACGGCAAAACGGCTTTTATTCAGCAAAGTTCAGTAGATAGTCCAAAGGTTGCAGCATAAATGCAGAAAACAAAAAGGGTTACTTCATCAACCAAAAAGTCCTGGGCTGGGTACTCCAGCAAGCTGATCAATTCCAGTCCACTTTACAGGGAGTATTAGCCCTCTGCTCAATGTCCAGTGCTATCCTTCACCACGGTGCAGCTCAGCCTGGGCTCACTCCAACAGGCTGGTCATCAACCAAGGAAAGGCCTTGTGCTCTCTTCTTATACAGGCTTCCCCTGTAATCAGCGTGCACACTTGTGGAGGCCTTAGAACATGTAACAACCCGACCAATACAATTTACCACATAGCCCCCCTCTTCTTCAGACCCACGGTCTGACAACCTTCAGTGGCCATACAGTAGGTTCGGGACACAGCGACTACATTCCCCGGCTTATGTTCCGCTTTAAAGTTCACTTTTTCAGTCATGGGTACTATTCTCCGCACTCGATCACCCTGATTGCAGGCCCTCACCCTGGTCGGCCTATTACATAATGTGTTGGGGACCACATGTCTAACGGACTTAACGGGGAAGGTTACCAGTTCTGCCGGGGGTACTCCATTGTTGGCAGGAGGGATACACCTTTCCCACAAGGGCCAGAACAAGGGGAAATCCCACCCAACCACGACATCATAGCCCAGGCGTTTTACTACGCCAACCTCATGGGATAATGTTCCCGCGGGGGTCTCAAACTTACCCACTGCAACAGGGTAAGTCACGATATCCCCGTGGATGCAAAGCACGCTCAGCTTTTTCTTTGGTTTGCAACCACCATGCACCAGGTTGGCCCGGACCAAAGTTACCCGGCTACCTGAGTCCAATAATGCCTTTACTGGGCGACCATTTATCTTTAAAGACACAACCTGCGTTTCAGATTTTGACCGCTGACTGGCGGGTCTGCCAGCAAGGAACTTCTGCGACCCGCGTCACATTCCATGGGTTCAGGGCTGAGGGGGCAATCCGCAGCTATGTGCCCCCACTCACAGCACCTCCAACACTGGGGACCCCGGAACCTCCTTGCCCGGACGTCTTCCCTAGGGTTAGGGGGCCTCTGGGGGTCAGGGACAGTCTTTTGCCCTCTCACAGCTCTCCACACACTTCCCAGGGGAACTTGTTTACTCACTGGTCTGCCGGTCTTGTCAGGGGCATCCCGAAGTTGGTCCTCAGTCGCGACAAATCGTTCCACGACGTTAACTAGCTGCTCAACAGTCTGTGGGTCGCCCTGTCCAGCCCATTGCTGTAGCTTCGGCAGCAGTGCCCAAACAAAATGGTCCCCCACGACTTTTTCGATGATCTGTGCAGGGGTCAAACGCTCTGGCTCCAACCACTTTTGGACCAGATGAATTAGGTCATACATCTATGATCGGGCAGGTTTATCAACAGAAAAAGTCCAGTTGTGTACTCGCCTTGCCCGAACCGCTGGCGTGACTCCCAGGCGAGCAAGGATCTCCATTATTAGCTTGGCATAGTCCCGCACATCCTGCACCCTGAGATCAAAATATGCTTTTTGCGGCTCACCTGACAGGAACGGTGCAATCACGTCAGCCCATTCCGTGACTGGCAGCTGCTCTCTCTCAGCCATGCGCTCCGTGAGGTGTCAGCTTTTGTAGGACCCGCTGTACTGCTCTCCTCGCACCCTCCGACTCAACTGGGCTTCTCTCCGGTTGTGAAACTTTAACACCACCAGTCTCTCTAATCGCAGCTATCTGTTCCATCAACAGGCGATTTGTCTCCTGCTGCATTTGGAACTGTTGTGCCAGGGCCTGCTGCTGGGCTTGCTGCTGTTGTGCCAGGGCTTGCTCATGCAGGAGGTCAGCTTGTATTAGGTGTTTTATCACCTCCTCCATTTGCTTTTGTTGAGACATCTTGATTGCTGCCTACGCCAACGACAAGCAAAATGCAGTGCGTTGTGTCACTCCGTTGCCCCTAGCAACAGTCACTGTGCCCCTCACATCTTTCACCAATTGTAAGCGGGCAAACAATCAGCAGTGACGACAACGGATTTGAACGGCAAAACGGCTTTTATTCAGCAAAGTTCAGTAGATAGTCCAAAGGTTGCAGCATAAATGCAGAAAACAAAAAGGGTTACTTCACCAACCAAATAGTCCTGGGCTGGGTACTCCAGCAAGCTGATCAATTCCAGTCCACTTTACAGGGCATATCAGCCCTCTGCTCAATGTCCAGTGCTATCCTTCACCACGGTGCAGCTCAGCCTGGGCTCACTCCAACAGGCTGGTCATCAACCTAGGAAAGGCCGTGTGCTCTCTTCTTATACAGGCTTCCCCTGTAATCAGCGTGCACACTTGTGGAGGCCTTAGAACATGTAACAACCCGTTATGGAATTGGGGAAGTGACCCGGGTCCTGAAAACCCGGGCCGGATTGTGCTTTATGCAACCAAGTAGGGAAGAAACAGACATTTTGATACAATTTACCACATGTCCCATTTCAAAAAAATGCTTGGTGAGGGAGGAATCAGGGTTTCCCCTCCTAATATCAGATCTATGTTCACCAATTCGTGTTTTAATTGCTCTCGAGGTCTGTGCTACGTAAGCCAACCCACAGGGACATTTGATCATATAGATGACATTTTTACTATTGCACTTGAAGAAATCCTTTATTTCAAATTTTTGTCCCGTTCTGGGATGGCTTATTGTATTTGCACGTAGCACAAAGCTACATTGGGCACATTGGCCGCACGGATACATACCCTGCGGTTTTGTTGATGCAGATAGCCATGTGGGGTCTGGAGTTTTAGGTTCATCTAATGAGAAGTCAGCATGTATCAGTCTGTCCCTGATACTCCGAGATTTTCTATACGCCATCATAGGAAGGTTCTTAAACACAGCTTCAAGTTTATCATCGCTAGATAAGACTGGCCAATGCCGTCTGATTATATCCTTAACTTTGTTTGATTGCTCGGAATATGTGAGGACAAGAGGTATACATGTCTCACTCCTCTTCGGGTTGAATTTTAAGAGATCAGTCCTTGCTTTTGCTCTTGCCTTATTCTGATTAGCTTCCACTTTTGATTTTTTGTGGTCCCGGGCCAGAAAGTCTCTTTTCATTTCCTCGGATCTTAAGTCATATAGCTCATCAGTATCCAAAATACGCCTTACCCTCAAGAATTGACTGTAAGCACCCAGATATAGGTACTTATAATCGATGGTATGGTGTGCGGGTATGCAACACTAATTAGTTTCTATGTTTGTGTTTCCTCAGGCAAACCCAGCACCCAATTATTTCTCTCTTTCTCCCTATAACTAATAGACTATGTCTTTTGATGATATAAATAGTCTCACACAGCAGCAAGCAGACACCCTGGCTTACAGCCAGGAGGATATTGATAATCTCTTGTCTGAGTATACCAGGACGTTCCTGTCAGATCTAACTTCGGTTAAAAAACAATTTGAGGTGATCAAGCGTAAGAAGATACAGTATCAACTTCACTCCGATACCTTGATTGAATAAATACGGGTGAAAAGGATACCAAGAGGGCTAAGATTGGCAATAAAACCAACTTTCTGCCAGAGCAACAAAGAATTTGTTGACAATTGGCAGAAAATCTTAAACAAGTGCAGCCTTGATCTTATTACTCTATCAAAGGTATCCAGAGTGATTTAAGGACCTTTGAGCAGACAATTTAGTCCTTGAGGTCAAAATTGGAATCTGGCCTTAGAACAGAGGACTTTAAGGAGTACTTGGATAACTGCAAAGTAACACTAGATAAATATCGACAAGATACCTTCCAATTGAAACTTAATAAATATAAACGGGACGCACTTGATTATCAGGAGGGAAGGGTATACTCTTGGAAAGAGTCCACACGCAGGCGCTTCCAAAACCCCAACCCCCAGAACCGGCAGGAACAACAATCAGACACTGATAGTAGTGCCTCTACTTCCTCAGCTCCACCTTTTTTAGGGCCCCGACGCCGGGTTCGATTCGACAAAAACGGACCCCGCGTAGCAAATCTAGCAAACGGAGATACTCGGCAAATATCCCAGAAACAGTACGCGACACGGAGCCAGTCGTCCCAGCCTTGCTAGTCGTTAACTTGTCATCAAGAAAATTGACAGAGAAAGAAGAAAAGATATTGACCCGGAGTCTGGGCTTTGTACCTACATTTAAGGGGGACAGACTGAATATAGACCTTAGTCTTCAGAAATTCTTCAGAACACTTAGATTGAAAGCTTTTTTTGCTAATATGGAGAACCCAGATAAATCTGAACCCGTGGTAATACCAGGAGTCGACCTCTCTAAATGCAAATCAAAAAGTACATGGTCACCCCCCACCACTTCACATTGCGTTGAAGCTTTTATTAAACTTGTCCAAAGGGATATAAAAAAAACTACAATGGAACAAGCCCAGTGCCCATGGTTCACCTCACTTTAACCATACTAAACAAGAGTCACTAGCATTAAACCAATTGCAACAGGACCAGAGTATAATAATTAAACAGGCAGACAAGGGAGGGGCCATTGTCATTCTAGACAAATAATATTAACAACAATGGTAATGGCACACCACAATTTGAGAAATCAGAAGGATGGGTGCTAATCCTTCATGGGATTGTCTCCACATAAAATCCCAAAACACTAGAACAATAATTAAAGGTTGAAAGGATGCACACCATACAAACAGAGATTGTGCTTAATAAAGTATTTTATACAATAAATATATATATATATATATATATATATATATATATATATACAAACTTCAGTCAATTGACAAAAAGGATACAAATCAGCCAAGTTCATTGTGCAAAAAGTCTAGAATGATAATTAAAGGTTGAAAGGATGCACACCATACAAATAGAGATTGTGCTTAATAAAGTATTTTATACAAGGAATATATATTGTCAATTGACTGAAGTTTGTATATATATATATATATATATATATATATATATATATATATATATATATTCATTGTATAAAATACATTATTAAGCACAATCTTTATTTGTATTTGTATAAGGATATCATGCGACAGCTGAATGACATATACAAATAAATATCCTCTCATCCTGCTATTTTATTGTCTACCGAAAATTCATAAAAATCTCATTAACCCACCAGGCTGCCCGATAGTGGCAGGAGCAGAATCGATCTTCCAACCACTTGCTATTTTCATTGACCAAATGCTACAACCGCTTGTATTAACTATGCCCTCATACCTTTTAGACACAACCGACTTTTTACAACATATTGCCACATTGGATCAACTACCTGAACACTGTATATTGGCAACCATGGACGTCACCAGCTTATACACGGCAATTCCACATGAAGAAGGGATAGGGGTAATTAACAAACGCCTAAGGGATTTAGATATCCCAGAAGGGTTACGCACATTTGTAACAACTTTATTAAACATTATATTGAAGAAAAACTATTTTATGTTTAACAGTCAATTTTATTTGCAACGACAGGGAACCGCTATGGGGGCCAACATGGCCCCCAGCTATGCAAACCTATACATGGCGGACTTCGAACAAGAGCACGCATACAGTTCAGCTGAGTATCAGGTACATGCACTCCTTTGGCGTCATTTCATAGACGACATTTTTCTTATCTGGCAGGGATCTATATCTTCCCTGCAAGACTTCCATTCATCCTTGAATCAGGCTAGACCCACCATAACTCTCTCCTTGGAGGCGAGCTGTGAACAGGTCCACTTCCTAGATGTGTCTGTAAAATTAATTAATGTTCGCATTAGAACAGATATTTTTAAGAAACCAATGGACAAAAACACATATCTGCAAGCAGATAGCTTCCATCCTAAAGAATTGATTGATAATCTACCTTACAGTCAATTCTTGAGGGTAAGGCATATTGTGGATACTGATGAGCTATATGACCTAAGATCCAAGGAAATGAAAAGAGACTTTCCGGCCCGGGGCCACAAAAAATCAAAAGTGGAAGCTAATCAGAATAAGACAAGGGCAAAAGCAAGGACTGATCTCTTAAAATTCAACCCAAAGAGGAGTGAGACACGTATACCTCTTGTCCTCACATATTCCGAGCAATCAAAGTTAAGGAAATAATCAGACGGCATTGGCCAGTCTTATCTAGCGATGATAACCTTGAAGCTGTGTTTAAAAACCCTCCTATGATGGTGTATAGAAAATCTCGGAGTATCAGGGACAGACTGATACATGCTGACTTCTCATTAGATGAACCTAAAACTCCAGACCCCACATGGTTATCTGCATCAACAAAACCGCAGGGTATGTACCCGTGCGGCCAATGTGCCCAATGTAGCTTTGTCCTACGTGCAAATACAATAAGCCACCCCAGAACGGGACAAAAATATGAACTAAAGGATTTCTTCAACTGCAATAGTAAAAATGTCATCTATATGATCAAATGTCCTTGTGGGTTGGCTTACGTAGGACAGACCTCGAGAGCAATTAAAACACAAATTGGTGAACATAGATCTGATATTAGGAGGGGAAACCCTGATTCCTCCCTCACCAAGCATTTTTTTTGAAATGGGACATCAGATCTCACAGTTAAGATTTACAGTAACTGAGAAGGTGTTACGCCCCCGCAGGGGGGGCAACATGACACGCAAACTATTACAACGAGAGACTCATTGGATATATAAACTGAACACAATCCATCCGGCAGGGCTGAACGAGGATTGTAATTTCCAGTGTTATTTCTAAGGCTGGGGGACCAAAATTTACTAATGCCCTAGATCCTTGTTTACTTACCTTCTCCTATGCATTACTAGATGGGTTTTCCACATAGACTTAGGATTTAACCATTATGTTAATTTACTTCTCTCCAGCAAGAGATTATCAGTGTAAATATGTATATACTTATTTTAATTCACTTCAATATTTGGTTTTAATTTGCACTGGTGTACCTCTTTAAATGGTGTATGGACGCTGCGGGGTATCGGTTGTAAGATATATACCTGAAAATAATATATTATCTCTCCTGTTCTATATATAATATAGGCAACTACTGGCGGCTTTTCCTAACTTGGATCTCTGGCGGCAAAAATTATATCCAGCTGATACTTAAAAAAGATCAATCAAAACTGGGATTATGGCGCAAGGAGATTCATGAATTCATATTAAATATACAGGAGCAACGTGATTCATCTGCAATATCCAGCAGAGGGGACTGATGCGTCAGGAGACTCCTTTAAGATGACTCCCTGCCTGCCTGCTAAGGATCTACTAGAGAAGCAGCACCACTGACATCGCGCTGCACAGCTCGCAAAGAGGAAGGAACTGATGAGCCATCTCCTCATAACTCCGCCCCTCTAATCCCTGCAACCAATCAGTGTCAACTCATTGTCTCCTAGGAGACCGAATCGTGGCCCCGTGCGCTGCCCTCCCCTAAATGATATGGTGCCAGCGCAAACGCCATGTTGGGGCTGGCTGGCCGGGACCCGACCCGCCTCCTGGTGACGCCGCTGGTTGGCGCAGCCGGCCAAAGAGATCCTCATTTAACCACCTCCCCCGCAGCCTGTCACCAGCATCGCTCTTCAGCCTCCCTGAGGAAAGACCCAGCGGGGTCTGAAACGTTGGAGTATTGTGCCTGCTTATGCTGTAAAGTATGGATTTCTCTCTTAAATTTCGCTCTTACATGAGGTTTTTTGCATGATTGCTTTTAAAAGCCTGGACTGGACATTCATGGTATTCATGCTGTATGTTGATTGCATTTAAACTAACCTGAACGGGACTCTAGTGCCACCTTGTGGCCATTAGTGATATAGCAGCTGTTACTTATGTATTGAAGCAATAATGAATGCATGATTCTCTGTATAAATTCACTGTTTGGGCAGCATTTACCCTAATTTGTATAGGGTTGGTGATTGTATGTATATTCCTCATGTTTAAAATACACTTAATTAATTGCAATTTAAAAACCTTGGTAGTAGGTGTGCTTCCTTCCAACAATTTATTTGTACTTTGAATGTTTTTGGATCTATGTGGGGAAATGATCCGGTTGTTTTTTGAAGCACCCAGATATAGGTACTTATAATCGATGGTATGGTGTGCGGGTATGCGACACTAATTGGTCTTAAAAACATTTGTCTCTTCCTCTAATCTGGCACTACAAAAAAATTGAATGCCCTGATCATATGCTGGCTACTGCAACACACTCCTTAGCGGTTTACCAACTCACAAATGGGCACCCTCCTGCTTATTGTTGTCACAATCTTACAATAGACAGCAGACAAGAAAATAAATCTGACCTTCTGTTATTCCATACACAATGCCTTGACAGCACTCAATATAATTGACATCTCACACATCATATAGTAAGATTGGGAGTGACTTCACATGCAGTTAAACTTAACATGCATCTTTAAATACAACATAAGTATTCCTACCTCCCATGGGAGGATATAACTTTACCAGATAAAGAATCTACATAACAAGATTGGAAACGTGAAGAAAAAGAAATAGAAAAAAAATAATAATATATAAACAAAAAAAAGAGGGTAAGGAAGGAGGGAAAGGAATGGGAGGAACAGAATAAGAAAAGTCGAATAACAGGCCACAAACAAAACTAATATTACCATTTTTCAAATGCTTAACAGCATAATGTCAAACGATGCAGGGTATACCTCCCTAATCCAGGGAAACCACACTTCCCGGAACTCCTCCATTTTGTCCAAATGTATAGCTGTTAATTTTTTTATTACTCACCCTATTTTTGAATTCCACAAAACTCAAAGTTGCTGTTCTCCAAGCTTTTGCAATAACTATTTTGGCACATGTACATAAATGATAAGTCAGTTGTCTGTGATGAGTTGAACACCCAGCAGGGCATTCATTTAATAGTGCAACCTTTGGATCCAAGCCTAAAGGTTTTCCCAGGGCCTTACTAAGAGTTCCAAAGACTTTAACCCAGAATCTCTGAGCTATAGCACATGTCCACCAAATATGGCTGTATGTTCCAGTGGCGTCACATCCTCGAAAGCAGTACCCCTGAGATCCCCCCGCCATATGAGCCAACCGTTCAGGTACCATATACCAACGTAACGTGACCTTCAGAATCGCCTCAATAGCCTGAGCCGAGGCCATCTTCCCAAAGGAGACCAGCCACATTCTCTGCAACATTTCAGGATCCCTGACAGTCGTCAAATCCAATTCCCATTTTTCCCTATAAGGAAGGCTACCCTGATCTAAACTAAGGCACAGTAACCGATAGATAGCCGATACTGCACCTCTACCTCTCAGATCCCACAAACAGCGTATTTCAAAGGGCATAAGGTCGTCCAGTGTCTGATGACCCTTCACTACAGATTTAATGAAATGGGTAACTTGCAAATACCCAAAAAGGTCTTTTAACCTAAGATCATATGTGTCTTTAAGTTGTTAAAAGGAGGCGATCGCTCAAACCATGGATCCCCGCCTCTCGCCATCTACCAAACCTAAATGTGTCATAAACTCCCGCAGTGAACATCAAGTTCTCCCAGAGAGGCATTAATGGTAGATGAGGGGAGGCAAGCCCACCGGAAAATTTGATATCATCCCAAACCCGTAAAGAGTGGGCCAAAAGATCCTTTTTCTCGCCCGTGGTGTAAGCCATAGAAGATCATCTACCTTTAGTGGATATGCTATGCTCGCCTCTATCTGAACCCAATTAGGTATATCCACCACAGCGTGATATGATAGGAGTTGGGCCACCTGTGCTGCTTGGTAGTACTTCTGAAAACTCGGGACTCCTAAACCACCCGCTGATTTAGACCTAATCATAACCTTTTTTGCTATCCTTTGTTTTTTATAGTTCCAGATAAACGCAAGGATTTGGCCCTGCAGATCCATTAAAAACTTAGCTGGGAGCTGTACTGGCAAGGTTCTCGCCAAATAGAGAAATTTAGGCAATAGGGTCATCTTGACTGCCGACATTCTTCCTAGCCAAGACAAATTATAATCCTTCCACTGCGCTATCAGGGTAATACGTTTTCTACGCAGGGGAAGGTAATTAGCTGCAAATAATGAATCGTAATTGTTGGTCAAAGCTACTCCTAAATATTTAATAGCTTTATCCTCCCAGCTAAAATCATAGTTAGCCTGTAACAGAGACCAAACCTCCGCTGGGATATTAATATTTAGCGCTTTTGATTTAGTAGTGTTCACATGGAGATCCGAGATCTCGGCAAAGCGATTCAAGATTTGCAGCAAATTAGGAATAGAAACAAGAGCATTCGAAATGGTCAATAGGACATCATCTGCAAATAGGCCAAGCTTGCCTATCCCCAAGTTGTCTATCCCCAATTACTACCCCTGAAACATCTGGGGCATCCCTAATCATCTGTGCCAGTGGCTCCATAACCAGGCGAACAGAAGGGGAGATAAGGGACAACCCTGTCTCGTACCTCTAGCCAAGGAAAAGATATCAGATTTATAACCACAGTATTTAACAAACGCTACAGAAGCCTTATATATTGATCGTAGCACACCCAAAAACTGAGGGCCAAAGCCCCATTTTTCTAATAAGCAGCAAAGGTATTCCCAAGAGACAGAGTCAAAAGCTTTTCTTATATCAAGGGATAAAGGCATTATATGTGACTTTCTTTCCTTGGCTATATGCGAGACCTGAATCGCTCTCCTAATATTATCCCCTGCCTGTCGCCCCGGGATGAAGCCTGTCTGGTCGATATGAACCAAATGAGGCAGAAACCCAGACAGTCTATCAGCAAGGACCTTGGCCATAATTTTAACATCTATATTGATAAGTGATATTGGTCTAAAATTGGACCACACTGTGTGATCGGTGTCCGATTTCGGTATCATACTTACAGTATGGACGTGGTAAGGGACTCTTACCTCTTAAAAAGAGTCACCCCTGCGTACAGCATTAAATGCAGCGGTTAACCTCGGGCCAGGATAGAATTAAAAGTATTATAATAGGCAGCCGGAAAGCCATCCGGACCCGGCCTTTTGTTAAGCTTTAGTCCCGCAATCACCCGCTGTACCTCAGCCAGATCAAAGTCTCTCTCCAAGAGCTCCCCCAGCTGTTCCGGAAGATCTGGTAGAGAGAGCCTATTCAGAAGGCCCGTGATCTTGCCTACCTCAGGCGGATTGGGATTAGAAAAAAACTTTGAAAGCCGGGAGCTAAAAGTTTCAACAATCTTAGTGGGGTTACTAGAGACACTGCCTCTATCACTCCTCAACCTGATCAGGCGGTAACATTGTTCAGAAGTCTTTAGCTTTTTTTGCTAACAGGGAGTCTGGTTTGTTAGCTTTACAGTAGTACCGACCTCGTGGCATTCTCTGCTTTTTCTGCTAAGGCTAAATTGAGATCCTGCGTCACTCTGTTAAGTTCAGAGCGAATACTTGGGGACATATTTTTTTTGCTTGCTCTGCTATCTCCAAATATTCCCTTTCTAGTTTATCTATATAAAAATTTCTCTCTCTTTTTTTTCATGAGGCTAACTGTATTAATTTACCCCTGATAGTGGGCTTGTGGGCCTCCCAACAAATCTTGGAAGAGACCTCAGGCTTGCATTCATCTCAAAGTATTCACTCAACGCTTCTGTGAGAGAATGAACCACTACTAGGTCTGACAAAAGGGATACATTAAGTGACCACAAAGATCTAAAAAGGGAATTCAATTTAAGAAGAAGTCTGTCATGGTCGAACCAAGATATCGGAACAATATCAACACCTCTCATTTGTGCTAAAGTACCTAGGGGTAAAAGTATATGATCTATTCTGGTATAGAGACCGTGTGGGTGAGAAAAATGTGTAAAGTTCTGGGTTCCCGGATGCGCCTCCCTCCAACTGTCAGCTAACATACATGAATCCAACAGCTTCCTAAAAGCTTTGGAGGACGCAACTAGTTGGGCATTAGCCATAGTATTAGCCATAGATAGTCTATCTAAAAGGGGATTTAAAACTAAGTTTGAGTCTCCACATAATATAGTTGCCCCTTTTGCTTCCGTCAATACAACTTTAAGAAAGTCTGATAAGAATGTGAGCTGATTACTATTAGGAGCATAATAAGTGGCTATTGTCACCTCCACAACTTGCAGTTCCCCTACAAGAATTAAATACCTTCCCCCAGGATCATTGATCTCTTTCCTGCAGGTAAATTGGGACCCTCTACGAAATCCCACAAGGACTCCTTGTGGATATTTAGCATCAAAAAATGTAGGTTTGGAGGAGCCTGAGTAGTGTGTCTCCTGGAGGCACAAAACATCTGGACGTAAAGCATTGATCTTGCGGAATGCTAAGCTCCGCTTATTAGGAGAATTAAAACCTTGGATATTTAGTGAAAAAATTGTAGTCATACTGTATTAACCCAGACAAAACGTCTATTACAGTATAGCGGAGGGGAAAGAAGCGGGCAGAGGCAGTAAATAAAAATAAAATAAAATAATAAAAAAAAAAAAAAAAAAGGATGGGGTAAAGATAAGTGGGGCCAGAAGTATAAAAAGGAAGTAGAGAGCTAAAGATAAAAACTGTACAAATAAATTCCCCAAATAAGGAAAAAGGTGCTATTACCAATTCTACTATACGAAGAATGGCTCCACCAAACAAGGCAGACAGCCGTCCCCCTATAGTCTACCTACAGCAAACAAGTAGTGTGGTCCTAATCCTTGAGACTACACAAGATCGGGGGCACACTACCACCGCACCTTAAACTATACAGTAAAGAAACAAAAGTATACCATGCTCCAAAGAGCAACACTGTACTTAGAATTATAAACCAAAGGATCTAACTCCTCTGATCTATTTAGGGAGCGACACACAAAATCCAGCACACAAAACTTGGGCGCACCACAAACCCTGTCCATGAAACCTATGCTTCATTGCCATGAAGAACAGGTACATAGGAGTAGGGATAGTGGTGTGCTAAAGGGTAAAATACATCAGAAACCAAAAGCTCAGAACATTAGAAAGATTATAGGGGGGGGGGGGACCATTATATTGAAGATAAAGGGAAAGTCTATATTTCAAAAGAAATAACACTGGCATATTTAGCATCGGTGGGACTATACTCAGTGATAGGACCCTTCATTGCTAAAAAGGATCACACATTTTTACCAGGAGATCTGACAACCAATATCTTCAAGTGTCCTCAAAGGTAAGGTTGTCGCCATCCCACGCTTCTGCCTTTTCCCAGCGTGCTGGTGTTTAGGAGACTCGTCCACGCTTCTAGACGACTTAAAACTTGTATTCTTGGATAGGTGCAGAGCCGTCACGTGCTTCTGTAGCTCTTCTAGGGATGTCACAGTATAAGTCTGGCTTCTATAGACAAATGAGACATGAAAGGGGAAACCCCACTTATATTTAATATTATGATCACGCAGAATAATCAGTAATGGTCTTAATTCTTTCCTTCTTGCCATTGTGGCTGCTGAAAGATCAGAGAAAACTTGGTAATTAACCCCCTGAAACTGAAGGATCGTCGCTTCCCGGGCAGCCTTCTGTATTAATTCTTTACTATTAAAAAAAATACAACTTAGCAATTATATCATGAGGGGGCTTTTCAGGTGCTCGTCGTGGGCCCAAAGCCCAAAGCCTAAAGTGATCTAGCTCGAGACGGTCCACTGGTATGCCCGGTACTAGCTCCTGGCAGAGCGCTAATATCACTGCTTTGGCGTCCTCCATATGCTCAGGGAGACCTCTAAAACGTAAATTGGAGTGCCTGTCCCTGTTTTCAAAATCTTCAATTTTGGCAGTTAATAGAGAGTTATCCATCTTTAATTGAGATATTTCAGAATCCAGCAACTCCTGGGTGGCAGTAATCTCCCCCATCTTCTTATCCAATACAAGCATGCTACAGGTAACCTTGTCAATCTCCTTAGAGAGATGATCCATAATCAGCCTGGTATTTGAGGCTAAAGCAGACTGAAGCAAACGATCAATTTCAGGCAGTAAACTTGTGCCTACTTCCTCTTGCGCTGGCTGACCGTCCAGGGAAATGTCCTTCCTTTTGCGAGGAAGGAAGCCCCGCTGCTCTCCGCCTCCTCAAGCTCCGCAGCAGAGAGGCTGTCCACCATCTTGAAATCAGGCTACAGCACAGCCTCGTCTCCCCACGCTTCCAAGTGCCGTTGGATCCGCTCCCTCCTGACCCCGTGATCACCTGTCAGGCCTCCAGTCTTCCCGCACTCACAGGTAGGTGATCTACGCATCCGTCGCCTCTGTGTGTCCGGTGGGCACGGAGCATAGCTACGGCGCCATCAACTGCCCGCGCGCATGCGCACTCCCTCCTCCAGCTTATTCTAAACCACTCACCTCATCCACCTCTCCTCTTGCTCTTCCAGTGCTGCTCTCCTCTGTTAGTAGCTTCACTAGCTACCAGTCTCACATAGAATTACATTTAAAATTATAACTCTATTCTTAACCCAACAACATGAAACTTCTGACCTTCTCCCGACCTCTACCCTGGTCACCTCCTCCTAATCCCACCTTCACTTGTGATCCTTCCTATTTTGTCTCCTATTATAACTTTCAGAGTATTCACTTTGTACTAGCTTGTGTACTGTACACAAGTGCTAAAAAAACAAGATAGAGCTATATAAATAAATAAAACAATAATACAATTCTATGCATAATTTTGCTGGATTTACATATGTCTTTTTTTATACAATGGAATAAATGTCGTTTGATGCTCTGTTCACTTGGTTTATCCTGTGGACACATTCCGCCATATTGGCTTTGTCAACAGAGTAAATTCAGACTACACAAGAGCCAACTGTGGTAACGGTATAGGGCTTTGCCAAAGCTATTGCAAGCAATATCTCACTTGTAAATACTGGTTCCCCCATACTGTGAATATAAGATGTCCTTCTCCATTTCCATGCTGTCATGCGGCTGTATCAGTACACTTAAGAAACCATGACACCTTGTTTCCCAGTAAGATGGAACACATTTCCAGAAGTGGTCCTTTCTAAGGCATGTACAGGTTTCATAGGCCTTATTCAGTGGCAGATATCACCCTGAAGGTACAGTATCCTTTGGCTTTGACCCCGTTTTTTATTTTTTGAAAAATGCTTTAGATGCTGCCATGCGGCTGCAATGGTCCCCTGCAACAGTCAGAAACAAGATGCAATGCAGGTGCATTGCAGCATCAATTTTTTTTTCAAATAATAAAAAAAGTGGTCTCAATGTCATAGGATTCATCAAGGGTGATAGATATAAGAAGCCTTTGAAACACTACATGACTTCGAAAGGGCCATTTCTAGAAACATGTTTCAGAAATATATTTGTCAAAATTATATTAAACATGGGGTCAGGAACATAGGATTCATCTAGGGTGATAACTGCCACTGAATAAATCCTCTGAAACCTATACCAGCCTTAAAATGTGCCACTTCAGGAAACATTTGTGTCTGCTTCGAGATCAGACTGGCTGATAGCAAAGTGGATTTGGAAAAGGAAACCTGACTTATGGGGCAGCTGTAAAAAAGGAAGTCTGGTTGATAGCAGAGTGAGTTTATAAAAGGAAGTCTGCCTGATAGTGTAATGGATTGGAGAAGAAAACCTGGCTGGTAGTGGGTGGAATTAGATAAGGATGCTGGGCTGATAGCAGGAGTGATTGTGAGAAAGAAACCTGGCCGAAAGCAGGAGAGTTTTAGAAAATGAAACCCGGATGATGATAAAGATTAGCATAAAGGATCCCCATTGATAGTGTCAGGATAGTGGCAAGGACTGGGAGAAAGAAGCCTAGCTGCTAGCTGCAATAATTAGGAAAATAACCCCAGAAACAGAGGCTAATTGAAGGATTAACATTTTTGCCTAAAGCTGTCCTGTTCTGTAATGTACTTTCTTCGTGCTTATTTTGCACTTTTTAAGAAATCCTTAATTAAAGCTTGCTTGTAAGTGAACTTGTAGAACTGTAATAGTAAATAGTCACCACTAGAGGACAAGATCACCCCAGAAAAAGGCTTGCTAAACTTTCTTGGCTTCTCAATGTTAGTGCTAATGAAAATGAATTACACTGGTAAACAGGCACTACATGAAATGAGTTATTGGCCAATAGAAAAGCCCAATGACTTTGAAAATGAAAGAAAAAATGGCTGATTTAAATAAAAAAAGATCTTTGTCAGTATTTAAGGATGAGTTTGCAAACGTTTAGCCATTTAAAGTCCAGAGATGACCTTTATGCCTAGTACATCATGCGTTGACCTGCTCCAACATTTTATACCCATCATCATGACAGAATCAAAGCTTATCTTTTGAAATATTAATGTTGCTACCTGTTGGGTGTAGAAGGGGGTTTTTGATGTTGCTGGCTGGGATGGGTGAGAGAAGGCAAAATTGATGTTAATGCCTGTTGGGGAGATGGACAAGGTTACTGTTGTCACTTGTTAACACCATAGAAAAATCTTTCATGAGTGCAGCAATACTGTATATGAGGGCAGCATATGCAACTGCCCTGTAATATATTTGCAGGTATTTTATTACACTATATGCCACAGTTGCTGGGGTCAAGTCACATTATTATGACCACCGTAACCGAAAGCTACAGTAGATTCTAAACCCTAAACTGTTGTTAGAGTCTCCTCTAGTAACCCACTGATTAATTTTGGCAGTGAGCTTCTCAGCTATAACAGTCTCAATTCAGCACCCTGCAAGAATGCTTAAAAAAAGCACTCGGCTGCACTCACATGTGGAAAATGTTTTATCGTGGGGTAATTTAGAGAACCGTCTGAATATTTTCTGTATTTGAGCGATGGTGTGAAGTTGCATGCGCGATTTCTTCAATTCGCATGAGGGTTTGTCATTTTACTTCAGCAGGAGTGGATCGCAGTATGCTCTGTTTTGCATTGTATTTTGATTTCAGAAATAGGCTGACATGTGAACACCAATATGAACCTGACGCCCAAAAATGCACCAGAGACTTACAGACACTCTTGGAGGAAAATAGTCTGGATTGAAATGATGTTCATTTTCTGGTTTACTTTCTTTAGCATGACCCCTTTGGATTAAAAGTTACGGTAAATAGTTGGGTTGGAGGGGAAAGTTGAATGTATGTCAAGTGCTATAGCACAATACATTGTTCCTACTAATAATACATTTAGACAGACACCACCACTACCCCACCATCTCAACTTAACAATTTTAATAGGATGGATATAGAATTCCTGTTCGCTTTTCTGTATTGTACAGATTCTCCTTTTCTCGCTTGCTGACTTATACATGACAGGCAAAAATGCTCCCTTTGGCTGCGTTTGTACTTCCTTACCTCTTAATTTTCTTAATCTTTTCTTAAAATAGTAGATTCTACCTATTAATGATGTGGTCTGGAGGGGCACTGCTTATAATCTGTGGGGGTGTGGGGGGTCCACTATTAAGGCTGGCTAATGTGGGTCTATCTGGGCCCCTTGCAAAGTATTAAGTCACATGCCACATCAATTAGAATAAATGATCCAGGGTTTCAGTGCAACAGGTTCTTCCTCTCAACTCAGCCTTGACTGTTCATAAAACAATCCCCTGAGTGACATTCAGGTTCTTCTTATTCTTGCGGCTGTTCTTGGGAGAAAATAAACTGTGAAACTGCAGCGGGACTTGGACTGGGACCCGAAGGAGCATTACTAGAAGGTGTTTCACATAAGTCTGGGTCTCCTAAGGAGTAAGGGGGAGGCAAGAACAAGGGTGAGTGTGTTTAACCATTTTACTTGTGTATTTTTTATCTGAAATACGTGGAATTACAAAGAGGGACTGTTTGAAACAGTGAAAAAGAGGAACAATAAGAGAGATAAGCAGCAAGTGCTTTGGCTGTATTTAACCAGGACACTATGGGCAGGCCAGAGTCTGGTAAAATCCAGGGCTGATTTTTGGTCCCAGTCTGCCACTGCTACTGTATATTGTTTAGTTATATGTTTAGCTATAAGGACTTGACAGACTACAAGTTTTAATTTCTATAACAAAGGGCCCAACGCACACACTGCCATACATAGTTTGCCACATCATGCTTAGTCACCCTTCAGCTGCAAGCGATGGATTCTCCTCTGCCACTGGTTTCCCTCCAGTCTACTGCCCCTGATCATCTTTAGGTCTTTGCCACTTTCTCTGCTATTGCTGATTGTCCTCTGATTTTTGTCAATTTGTTCACTGCTGCCAATCGCCCACCAAACCTTCATGCTTTCTTTGCAGCTGCCGATCATCATTTAGTCCTCTCTAGCTTCTCTGCTGCCTCTGAAGGGTCCATCGCTATTGCCAATTATCCTCTGACAGTTAGTGAGTGAGTTAGTAAAATGCAAAACAGAGGGTTAATGGTGAAGATGTTGATACTGAACACACCCACAATAAAGGATAGCAAATCACTACTGGACAGAAACTATACTGGGCACTAGGCATAAGAGCTGGTAACCCTGGACTCAGAGGCCCTATTGGTTCACCAGCCCTTAGGCCCTCTGGTATGGGGCACTTCCAGGAGTGCCCACAGAACACGAACCCTGTTCCTATGCCAATAGGCACTGGGCTCCTCCAGAACTATGGCATCCCAAATGGGGGTGCGGGTAATTGAGTGGGGTACCGTTATGTCAACCGCCAATGCTGGCTGGTGACAAGGAGCCCCCTACCCTGTGAACTGGTATAGTCTTCTTTCTCCTGTCCGCCGACGGGGTGCTGTCCTTATCTGGTCTGGCGGTTTTCTAATGAATGTTCCATGTGTCGTCCTCCCTCTGTCTTCAGGGCTCTTCTGGACCCTCTCTTTTTAGGTGGCGGTGCTGGACAAGATGAGGGCGGTGCTCATTGTAGGGACAGAAGAAAGAAGACAGGGAACAGTAAGTAGTGACATTTAGAACAAAAAATGTATTTTGTGTGCGTTTTTTTTTCTTCCAAATATTTTTTTGGGTGGAGGATACAGACATTCCTAAAGAAGCAAAAACAGGTGTATAGGGCAAATCCAAATTTAAAAATATTAATTTTATTGTAATGACTAAAATCATTAATGTTGTAAGTAGTATTGCACGAAATTCATACGATCAACCCAAAACTTTACCCTCCGCCATATACCACGCAAACCAAAAAAGGATCCCACCCCAATAAAAATGACGTTGTTGTATGCCGCAGGTCCTCTCATACACACTCCCATATACCTCACATGCAACATCAATAATGGTTCATAAGTAAACAGCAAAGTATTTAAACTACACCAGTACAGATTCTTGAATATGAAAACTTTGTTTAGCCATAAATAAATGGTGGGGAAGTTCAATGATAGGGATCAATGACTGATGGGCAGACTGCCCTAAAGTGCGCTGCAAAGTTTACTTGCCAAATTCATAAATATTAGAAAGTGCATAAATGCAAAGTAATTAATGCGTGTTTGGCACAAAGAAGTCCATGGCAGCAATTTGTTGTATGTAAATGTGGCTATATAGCTGCCAGAAAGGATAAAAGGGATTGGATAGCAGCAAATGCTTGTGACGTGATCAGCAAAAAGTTTTCACATTCAAGAATCTGTACTGGTGTAGTTTAAATACTCTGCTCAAAATCAGAACTTTCCATCTCAATACAGGATATTCCTGATCAGGAATATCTAAACAGGCAGTCATGAAGCAGAAAATTAACCACCAACAGGAACATCCCAGTGTCCCAGTGTCTCTACCTGGTTCAATATTGTGCTGCTGTATCAATTACCAACCCTGTCATCTTCCGGTACGATTGCCGCACTGCTCCTCAGTTCAGCACTGGTCCTGGATCACGATACAAATTCCTCCATACACCCCGGGCCGACTCAATATGGCACGCAGGGTAGTTGCAGCAGTGTCGGTGGGCAGGGGGCCTCTGAATACATGACTACAGTATGTTGCAGTGGTTTGAAGTCACACCCCTTACAATGTCATTGATTCTAAATCCAGCTTCTGAAACATTTTCCCATTAGTTTCGTTTCTATCAGTGAACATCTTTGACCTAGCTGCTGTCCCAGATCTGGCGATGCTTTCACAGAAGCATAAGTGTTATAAATGTTGGAATGAATAAAACATCTCACCTTTTTTTCTGAGTGATTGTACACTTCAAATGGAAAGAGGGTGAAACAAGTTTCCTAACTGGAAAAATGCATGTTAAATTATGGCAACGCCTTACCCCATGGAAACATTTCCAATAAAAAAAACTACAGCCTTTGTCGCCAGTGTTTAGGCTGCAACCTGCACAGCTATACTATGAGACTTTGTAAATATGATCATAGAATACTTTTATACAGACAGGCATATGTTTTTATCTCAATTGTTTATAGGCATTAAAAGAACTAAATCTTAGTGGTCATTTCAGCAACATCTGCAAAAAGTGTGCTACGCAGCTTTATGCTGTTCTACCTTAAACCGGACCCGTCTTTTTCTTTAATGGGTGTTGGTCCCGCAGACAAGCGGACCAACACCCGTTTTTTCATTTAACTTTTTTTTTTAATTTAACAGGTGCTGGTCCCGCAGACAGCTAAACATAACCCCCCAGAATGTCCATAATCAAAAATTTTCTTCTACATTCTGTGATAAATTCTGCATTAATAAATTATTAATAATTAATTAATGAAAATGAAAAATAATGAAAAGATAATTATCCAACCATATGGAGCTACTGGCTTTTCTAAAACCTTTCCAGCTGTTGGAGAACTACTAATCTCAGCACAAACAAAAACTTCAACAAACTAATCAGTCAACTGGTTCCTGCAACACAAAGCTCTGCTCGCCTAAAAAAACACTTTAACCTCATCATAAATGCAAAGCCAAGTCTTTTGCCAATTCCCATCAGTACACAAGAACAGCAGCCCGAGTACTTTACGCTGTGTGTGTTTCATAAAGGCTGTCAAAGTTATTCCAGGACAGTAATACAGTCAGAGCATCAGAAAATAATAAAATCGGTGCACCAATCGATAATCTGTTGCGTATGTCTAAAGCCCGTAGCTGTGGGGGTGTATGACTGAATGAAAGACTGTATGAGGGCAAAGTATAAATCTACCTATTTTGAAGCAGTTAAAAGGGAAACAACAAAGACTGGTGGTTGTGGTAGGGAAAATGGCAAATTGGCTTCCCCCAAATAACAAACACTAATACGGTATCACATGACAGGTGCAGGGCTCCTACAGCCAAAAAACAGCCAGCTTCTCTCCTAGTACAGCCAGAGGTGTACTGTAGCCAATTCTCAAAGTTTCCAGCCCATAGGTTGTTGTTTCTTACAATATTAAAAAAAACATTTTCTCAAACCAAAGTTAAATCACTTGTAAAAATGCCCACAGGGGTAGGTAATTTTTTTGGATAAATTAGAACAACCATTTTTGTTGTGCTTCAGTTAAAAAGCTCACTCAGATGTAAACTTTAATTCACACCCAAAGGTAAACGCTCTTCACCAGATCTTTAGCATGACCCCAAGTGGAAGTTCATCTTGCTTTACCAAATAATTAGCATGACCCGTTTAGGGTCATGCTGAAGATCTGGTGAAGCAAGTTAACATTTGGGTGTGTTTTTGGGTATGAATTTAAGTTTATACCCGAGCAAGCTTTTTTCAGTTACATTTCCCCAAAAATAATGGGGCATTTTTACGGGTGAATTACATCATTTTTCCAATGGTATAAGGATATTTTTTTCTATGCTATAGAACTTGCCAAATCGTTTGTTAGATTGATCTGTCTCCAATCACCAGCAAACTATTTTCCAGTGTTTTGGGGACAGTCACTTATGATAATCTCTGGCTGGTGGCTGGCTATTTATGTCACACCATGCTCAACACAACAACTATTACAGCTCTCCTTTACTGCTCTAGCGAGACCTGAAAAAAGATCATATATTTGTCGACCCAAATAAAAAAACAAAAGGGTGCTTATCTTTTGTCACCCACGGCTGATTGTCCCTACTCTGGGCCTCACCCTGCTCTGGGCAGGCCTAAACTCCAGTCAGCAGCACTTCTGTGTCCGACTAGTGCCCCTCCACCATCAGCTGCAGAGATGCTGCCATGCCATCTCCATTCACTGCAATGCACACTAAACACACTAAAAAAATCGGTAAAAAATATTTGTTCTAATGTATCCGAAATAACCACCTACTCTGGTATTTTAACAGGTTAGGTGCATCATTTTTCTAAAGGATAAGGACATTTTATTTAAGGTTTGGAAAAAACAGCTCCCTATGGGCTATGCTAATAAAAATTGCCCAATCTTTCTGCATAGCCCATAGGACACTGTAGCAACCAAAACTTTGAAAAAATATCCTTACCCCATTGGAAAAAATGACTTCACCTGTAAAAATGCCCCATGACAGGTAGATGATTTTGGTGAAATATTAGAACAGAAATGTTCTAAAGAATTTTTTTGTGTTAGTTAAGGTTTAAAAAAGTTACTCACAGTCACTTACAGTCGTTTAGACATGAGCCCACACCAAAAACACTCCGGAGGGTAAACTTACTTCACCATGACCCCCAAATCTATTTCGAACAGGTGAATGTTAAGCTGTGTGCAACGTCAGGTAAGGCTAAGGGGCTTCTGCAACACCTGAAGTTCTCAGCACAAGAGGGTTTTTCGAACAGGATTGCTTTTAGCATTAACCTAATGAGTAGAGATGAGAAAACTTTTGGAAAATTCAATTCGGCTGATTCTGAATTTTCCGACAAAATTTGTTTCGGTCCAAATTTATTTGCGACGAATTGCTATTAAAAACGGCTATTTCTGAGCTTCCTAGAGCCTCAATAGGGTTGTAAACCATTCTGCCTTGCTGTAACACGCATAGGATGCATGCTGGGTTAGTGAAATAATACTGTAAATAATTATGACATGCAGATCAGAGGCATCGCTATTAGAATCTCAGAGCGGCACAATTGCAGAGAGTTGAAGTGGCATCACTATGAGGGGCCCCTATATTGCCTGAAAAACACACCCTGGAGCTGGCAGCAGCAGGAGCCCTAATATTGGCTGAAAGACATCCTGGAGTTGGCAGCAGGAGCAGCAGGAGCCCAAAAATTGGCTGAATGACACCCTGGAGTTGCAAGCAGCAGCAGCAGCAGGAGCCCAAACATAGCTTGAAAGAGACACTGGAGTTGGCAGCAGGAACCCAAAAATTGGCTGAATGAAACCCTGGAGTTGCAAGCAGCAGCAGCAGCAGCAGGAGCCCAAACATAGCTTGAAAGAGACCCTGGAGTTGGCAGCAGGAGCCCAAAAATTGGCTGAATGACACCCTGGAGTTGCAAGCAGCAGAAGCAGCCCAAACCTAGCTTGAAAGACACACTGGAGTTGGCAGCAGGAGCCCAAAAATTGGCTGAATGACACCCTGGAGTTGCAAGCAGCAGCAGCAGGAGCCCAAACATAGCTTGAAAAAGACACTGGAGTTGGCAGCAGGAGCCCAAAAATTGGATGAATGACACCCTGGAGTTGCAAGCAGCAGCAGCAGGAGCCCAAACATAGCTTGAAAGAGACACTGGAGTTGGCAGTAGGAGCCCAAAAATTGTCTGAATGACACCATGGAGTTGCAAGCAGCAGCCCAAACATAGCTTGAAAGAGACACTGGAGTTGGCAGCAGGAGCCCAAAAATTGGCTGAATGACACCCTGGAGTTGCAAGCAGCAGGAGCCCAAACATAGCTTGAAAGAGACACTGGAGTTGGCAGCAGGAACCCAAAAATTGGCTGAATGACACCCTGAAGTTGCAAGCAGCAGCAGCAGCCCAAACATAGCTTGAAAGAGACACTGGAGTTGGCAGCAGGAGCCCAAAAATTGGCCGAATGACACCCTGGAGTTGCAAGCAGCAGCAGCAGCAGGAGCCCAAACATAGTTTGAAAGAGACACTGGAGTGGGCAGCAGGAGCCCAAAAATTGTCTGAATGACACACTGGAGTTGCAAGCAGCAGCAGCAGGAGCCCAAACCTAGCTTGAAAGACACACTGGAGTTGGCAGCAGGAGCCCAAAAATTGGCTGAATGACACCCTGGAGTTGCAAGCAGCAGCAGCAGGAGCCCAAACATTGCTTGAAAAAGACACTGGAGTTGGCAGCAGGAGCCCAAAAATTGGCCTAAATACACGGCAGTTGGCAGCAGCAGCAGCAGGAGCCCAAACATTGGCTGAAAGAGACACTGGAGTTGGCAGCAGGAGCCCAAAAATTGTCTGAATGACACACTGGAGTTGCAAGCAGCAGCAGCAGGAGCCCAAACCTAGCTTGAAAGACACACTGGAGTTGGCAGCAGGAGCCCAAAAATTGGCTGAATGACACCCTGGAGTTGCAAGCAGCAGCAGCAGGAGCCCAAACATTGCTTGAAAAAGACACTGGAGTTGGCAGCAGGAGCCCAAAAATTGGCCTAAATACACGGCAGTTGGCAGCAGCAGCAGCAGGAGCCCAAACATTGGCTGAAAGAGACACTGGAGTTGGCAGCAGGAGCCCAAAAATTGGCCTAAATACACGGCAGTTGGCAGCAGCAGCAGCAGGAGCCCAAACATTGGCTGAAAGAGACACTGGAGTTGGCAGCAGGAGCCCAAAAATTGGCCTAAAGACACACCCTGGAGTTGGCAGCAGCAGCAGCAGGAACCCAAAAATTGGCCTAAAGACACACTGCAGTTGGCAGCAGCAGCAGCAGCAGGAGGCCAAACATAGCTTGAAAGAGACACTGGAGTTGGCAGCAGGAGCCCAAAAATTGGCCTAAAGGCACACCCTGGAGTTGCCAGCAGCAGCAGCAGGAGCCCAAACATTGGCTGAAAGAGACACTGGAGTTGGCAGCAGGAGCCCAAACATTGACTGATAGACACACCTTGGAGTTGCCAGCAGCAGCAGCAGGAACCCAAAAATTGGCCTAAAGACACACTGGAGTTGCCAGCAGCAGCAGCAGGAGCCCAAACATTGGCTGAAAGAGACACTGGAGTTGGCAGCAGGAGCCCAAAAATTGGCCTAAAGACACACTGGAGTTGGCAGCAGGAGCAGGAGCCCAAACATTGCGTGAAAGAGACACTGGAGTTGGCAGCAGGTGCCCAAAAATTAGACTAAAGACACATCCTGGCGTTGGCAGCAGCAGCAGCAGGAGCCCAAACATTGCTTGAAAGAGACACTGGAGTTGGCAGCAGGAGCCCAAAAATTGGCCTAAAGACACACTGGAGTTTCCAGCAGCAGCAGCAGGAGCCCAAACATAGCTTGAAAGAGACACTGGAGTTGGCAGAAGGAGCCCAAAAATTGGCCTAAAGACACACTGGTGATGGCAGCAGCAGCAGGAGCCCAAACATTGGCTGAAAGAGACACTGGAGTTGGCAGCAGGAGCCCAAACATTGACTGAAAGACACACCCTGGAGTTGCCAGCAGCAGCAGCAGCAGGAACCCAAAAATTGGCCTAAAGACACACTGCAGTTGCCAGCAGCAGCAGCAGCAGGAGCCCAAACATTGACTGAAAGACACACCCTGGAGTTGCCAGCAGCAGCAGGAACCCAAAAATTGGCCTAAAGACACACTGCAGTTGCCAGCAGCAGCAGCAGGAGCCCAAACATTGGCTGAAAGAGACACTGGAGTTGGCAGCAGGAGCCCAAAAATTGGCCTAAAGACACACTGGAATTGGCAGCAGCAGCAGGAGCACAAACAATGCTTGAAAGAGACACCAGAGTTGGCAGCAGGAGCCCAAAAATTGGACTAAAGACACATCCTGGAGTTGGCAGCAGCAGCAGGAGCCCAAGCATTGCTTGAAAGAGACACTGGAGTTGGCAGCACGAGCCCAAAAATTGGCCTAAAGACACATGGGAGTTGGCAGCAGCAGGAGCACAAACATTGGCTGAAAGAGACACTGGAGTTGGCAGCAGGAGCCCAAAAATTGTCCTAAAGACACACCCTGGAGTTGGCAGCATCAGCAGCAGCAGCAACCCAAAAATTGGCCTAAAGACACACTGCAGTTGGCAGCAGCAGCAGCAGGAGGCCACACATAGCTTGAAAGAGACACTGGAGTTGGCAGCAGGAGCCCAAAAATTGGCCTGAAGACACACTGGAGTTGGCAACAGCAGCAGCCCAAATATTGCCTGAAAGACACACTCTGGACTTGGCAGCAGCATAGAGAGCTCAGATATTGCCTGAAAGACACACCCAGGAGTTGGTAGCAGCATTAGGAGCCCATATATTGCCTGAAAGACACACCCTGGAGTTTGCAGCAGCATGAAGAGAACATATACAGATTTTCGGCACATATATCTTATCCGAAGAATATTAATAAAAAGTAAGACTACTAACGTAAAGCATTTTTTCAAGAATTACTTGTGGTCTGATGCGGAGGAATGTCTGTAACTGGAGAGCAGCGCCTTAAATCTGTTTTGCACTATCAATATATCTTTAGTGTTGGTCTGGCCCCATGATCAATCTACTCTAATGCATCAGGCATTGGTGGGTGGAAATCTTGGCTGATCCATGCCCGATTCATTTCCACGCAGGCCAGTCTCTCAAAAAAACATTTTTCAAGCGTACTGGAGCACATTGAATTGCTCTCATCAGAGCATCACATACGCACATCTAAGAGTCTCATCACTTTGTTCCTGTTAAAGTCTTCAGGGCCTAGTTACTACTTAGTGAAAGGCCATAGATAGTTACACACCTGCTGCTGTTATTGACAAATCCTGCTTTAAGTGTAGTGCAGCGTTTTGTTCTCCCCTCATATACGCACTAAGTATGTCAGGCAGAGAAGTGCCAGGATGGGCACAGAGAAGTTGCAGAGGCCAAAATTCATCAAGCAGAGGTTGCAGCAGACTAGGGGTGAGTGGCAGCAGGAGTTTCAGTGAGAGGCCTGATCTTCCGGTATTAGCTATCGGGCATGTCTTGACCAGCAACCCATTTGCCATCATCCATTGGTTAACACGATCATCCACTGCATCACAAGTGACATCTGACACCCCCAGTCAACTGTCGGTTATATCTTATGCTTTGGGTTCAGCTCCACTATTCAGTGAGGGCGATCTGATGATCAGCAGCTACTGCCCAGCCAAGAAGTGGAGGAGTCACTCGCTGCTTCTTACACTAGGCGGGCAAGTAGTGATGAGGAGAGTGGCGTGGGAGGTGGTGGGTGTTGCAAGCTTTTTGGCTTCTTAAGCAGACACTGTTGAGGAAGCTGAGGAGGACATCAGTGAGTTTTGAGGGCACTTTTAAAGGCTTGGAGTGATGGAGACTGACAGATTAGTAACATATTAGTAACATAGTAACATATTAGTAACATATTAGTAACATAGCAACATATTAGACACATAGTAACACATTAGTAACATAGTAACACATTAGTAACATAGTAACATATTAGTAACACAGTAACACATTAGTATCATAGTAACACATTAGTAACATAGTAACATATTAGTAACATAGTAAGATATTATTAACATATTTTTAATTAGTAACATATTTGCAATTAGTAACATAGTAACATATTAGTAACATAGTAACATATTAGGCCTCAATTCAACAAGCAGAGGTCTCAGCAGACTAGGGGTGAGTGGCAGCAGGAGTCTCAGTGAGAGGCCTGATCTCCCGGTATCAGTTAGCGGTCGTGTCTTCACCAGCAACCCATCTGCCGTCATCCATTGGTTAACACGATCATCCACTTAACATGGCTATATGAAAGATGTGTAGGCAGAAGGCGAAGTGTGGCCAGGGTCCCAATGTTGGACCCACAGCCCTGCATCGACATTTGCAGCGTCATCATAAAGCGGCCTGGGAGAGTTGGTTCCAAAGTGGTGGTCCAGCCTGCTGCAAGATATTATTAACATATTTGTAATTAGTAACATATTTGTAATTAGTAACATAGTAACATATTAGGCCTCAATTCATCAAGCAGAAGTCTCAGTAGACTAGGGGTGAGTGGCAGCAGGAGTCTCAGTGAGAGGCCTGATCTCCCGGTATCAGTTAGCGGTCGTGTCTTGACCAGCAACCCATCTGCCGTCATCCATTGGTTAACACGATCATCCACTTAACATGGCTATAAGATGTGTAGGCAGAAGGCGAAGTGTGGCCAGTGTCCCAATGTTGGACCCACAGCCCTGCATCGACATTTGCAGCGTCACCATAAAGCGGCCTGGGAGAGTTGGCTCCAAAGTGGTGGTCCAGGCTGCTGCATTACCCAGTGGCACGCCGTTCTCTGTTCCAGCCAGCCAAGGCTCCACCACCTCCTGTGTGTCATACCCATCCTCTGTCGCTCCAGATGCTCCTCCTCCTCTTAATCCAAGTCAGTCATTCCGCCAGCAATCCATTGGCCAAACCATGTCCAAGAGACAACAGTATGTGCCCACTCATCCAACGTACAGAAGCTAAATGTGCTCCTGTATAAGTTGCTGCTGCTGCAGTCCCTCCCTTTTGAGGTGGTGGACCTTTCAGAGAACTGATGGCTTGTGCCGAGCCGAGGTGGAGAGTCCCATGCTGTCATTTCTTGCGAAGAAGGCAGTACCAGCCATATACAATTTTGTTGAACAGAAGGTGGGCCAGTCCTTTAGCCTGTCAGTGTGTACCAAAGTGCACGGCAGTGCCTACGTCTGGAGCTGTAACTACGGTCAGGGGCAATACATATCCTTTAAGCACCACTGGGTGATTGTGGTTTCTGCACAACCACAACAGCAAATTGGACAGGTCCCTCCGCTGTGGCCTCCACGCACTTGCACTTAGCAATGGTGTCACAGAAAAAATTGCCTAATTGACAATTACATATTATTTGTTAACATTTATCTTATTTGAACACATTTATAATAATAACATATAACATATAACATAATAGCAATAACATATAACATAATAACAATAAAATATAAAATGCATCCAATTGTTTTTTTTTGGTTAATTTTGTATTTTTTTTTTCATTTTCTGTTATTTTTAATATTTTGTATTTTTTAAAAATATATATTTTTGTATTTTTTTTTAATTTTTTAATATATATATATTTTCCATTGTCTTTTTAAAATATTTTTTAATTTTTTTTTCTGTATTTTTTAAATACCATGTGTGCAGGACTCACGATGTTCTTCACATGGTTTGCCTTGAGCCACGGAGTCACACATGGGAGGAACTGCTAAAAATCATAAATCTCCACCCAAACTGCAAATGGGAACCATGGTGACCGACAATGGGAAGAACATCTTGCCTGTGCTGCGACAAGGAAGCGTGAGCCATGCGCCCTGTATGCCACACATGTTCATCCCAGCTGTCTTCCCCCCTGCTGCAAGACATGCTAACAACGGGAAGGAAACTTTGCATGCACTTCAGCCACTCCTACACCGCCAAGCACACCCTTCTTGAGCTACAGCGTCAGAACGGTATCCCCCCACATAGTCTGATTTGCGATGTTTCCACCCTCCATATGTTGGATCGACTATACGAACTGAGAAAAGCCATCACTGTTTTCTTGATGGTCCAAGCGGATAGGGGGACTCCCCTGTGTAACTTCAATGTTAACCAGTGGCAGCTCATACGTGACACCTGTCGTTTGCTCAGGCCCTTTGAGGAAGCCTATTATTAGTCAGTCGCCAGGACTATGGGATGAACGATGTGATTCCACTGCTTCATGTACTACAACACATGTTGGAAACCATGGCTGGTTAGGGCACTGGAGACATGGCGCCTACATTTCACGGCCACATGAAGCCTGTGGGGGCTGAAGTGGAGGAGGAGGGGTGGGGCACAGCGAAGCACAGTTTAGGTTTGACAAAATAGCCATTTTATCTAGTCATCTGACAGGAGAGGAGGAGCAGGAGCAGCCAGAGGAGCTAGAGGGTTGTGAGGAAGGCGAGACAGAGGACCCAGACACACCATGGCAGTATGCTCCCTCCGAGTCACTTGCAGAAATGGCACGATGCATGCTCACGTGCTTGCGTAGTGACCGTAGAATTGTCTCCATTTGTCATCGGGATGACTTCTGGCTCTCCACCTTATTGGACCCTCGCTAACGGCACAAAATGGGGGCATTTTTTTACACCCACTGAGAGGAAGGACAAACTTACCTACCACAGAGACATTCTACGTAGTCAGTTGGCCGATGCCTATCTGCATGGCCGATGCCATGGTCCATACTGTGATGCCCAGCGGGACACCAGCCTTCTGTAAGCAGGCAACCCCCAATCTCCACCGCCGCTTCTATAGTCAAGCCCCGGTTTGCCGGGACGCTAGGTACGCCTCACCGGACACGGTTGCCCCCAGGTCTTAATAGGCGCAAAGGATGGCTGCTTACGGTGTAGGCCGATGAACCACGAGGGCATCCCGAAGCCGAGGTCGTTCACAGGTAGTCAATCCGGAGGGTGCGTCAGAGTACAGGGATGAGACAGGTGCGTAGTCAGGAGTCAGATCTCAAGCCGGGAGGTCAGAGATCGCGGGGTATCCAGAGGGGCAGGAAGGTTCGTGGTCAGACAAAGTAGAGGTCGGTACAGGCAGCAAGTCGATCAAGCCGGGTCGGAATCGGATAACAACTAACAGAATCACACCCTAATCACAAGCGACCCGCATAGTGAGGCTAATCATGAGCAGCAGAAAGCAGAAATCATGAGCAGCAGGTAGTGTCATACCTTGACATGACCATGCCAATGCACCTTTAGGACCCGCTGGACTTCTGGGCAGCCAAACTTGACTTGTGGCCGCAACTGGCAGAGTTTGCCCTGGGAAAGCTGTCCTGCCCGGCGAGTAGTGTGCCATCTGAGCGGGTGTTTAGTACGGCGGGGGCCATAGTCATGCCAAGGAGAACTCGTCTGTCCACGAAAAATGTGGAGAGACTCACCTTTGTGAAGATGAATCAGGCATGGTTCAGCCAGGATTTCCAGCCACCAATGGCTGATCCATGGTAGTAGCTGAAGCATGGTAGCTCCTTATGCTGCTTCCAACTCCAGGGTGTGTCTTTCAGGCAATATATGGGCTCCCTATGCTGCTGCCAACTCCTGGGTGTGTCTTTCAGGCAATATATGGGCTCCCTATGATGCTGCTGCCAGCTCATATGTGTGTCTTTCAGGCAATATATGGGCTCCTAATGCTGCTGCTGCCAACTCCAATGTGAGCACTCTTAAAAGACACATGCTAGCATATTTGGGATGCCCCCGGTTAAAGGCAATGGCTGCTGGCAATTTGACAAAGTGACTTTCTTTACAAAATGCAACCAGTTAATAGACAGGTACTCTTGAAATATTAATGCAAGTGTTTGGGATGCCCCCTCCTCACATAGAGAGGTTGGCTCCTTTTCCAGTGGAAAAGTGACATTGATTACAAAATCCAACCAGCTAATAGACAGGTAGTCTTGAAATATTTATGCTAGTGTTTGGGATGCCCCCTGCTCACATACAGAGGTGGCCTCCCTTGATTATGAAAAAGTGACGTTAATTATAAAATGCAAGCAGTTATTAGACAGGTAGTCTTGAAATATTTATGCTAGTGTTTGGGATGCCCAGTGGCCAGGGGTTTTTACAGCAGACACAAAAACAATTCAAAATGCAATATATTAATAAAACAGAGCCTTTAGAAGCTGATTTAGTATAAAAGATAGGGTGAAATGTGCTGGTTTGGGATGCCATGCGGCCTGGTGTTTTTACAGGATGCACAAAACCAATTCAAAATGCAATATATTAATAAAACAAAGCCTGTAGAAGCTGATTTAGTATAACAGATAGGGTGAAATGTGCTGGTTTGGGATACCCTGCGGCCTGGTGTTTTTACAGGATGCACAAAACCAATTCAAAATGCAATATAATAATAAAACAGCTGATTTAGTATAACAGATAGGGTGAAATGTGCTAGTTTGGGATGCCCTGCGGCCTGGTGTTTTTACAGGACACACAAAACAAATTAAAAATGCAATATATTAATAAAACAGAGCCTTTAGAAGCTGATTTAGTATAACAGATAGGGTGAAATGTGCCGGTTTGGGATACCCTGCGGCCTGGTGTTTTTACAGGACGCACAAAACCAATTCAAAATCCAAAATATTATTAAAACAGAGCCTGTAGAAGCTGCTTTAGTATAACAGATAGGGTGAAATGTGACGGTTTGGGATACCCTGCGGCCTGGTGTTTTTACAGGACGCACAAAACCAATTCAAAATGCAATATATTAATAAAACAGAGCCTTTAGAAGCTGATTTAGTATAACAGATAGGGTGAAATGTGCCGGTTTGGGATACCCTGCGGCCTGGTGTTTTTACAGGATGCACAAAACCAATTCAAAATGCAATATATTAATAAAACAGAGCCTTTAGAAGCTGATTTAGTATAACAGATAGGGTGAAATGTGCTGAAATAGTATGCCCATGTGGGCTGGGGTTTTTACAGCATACAAAAAAAATTAAAACTAATCGAGTTATAAGAAATGCTTGTGTGTAACAGAGTTAAATATGCCACTGCCAAGATGGGATGCCCAGTGGCCAGGAATCTTTACAGCACAAAAAAAAGCAATTTAAAACTGATCTGGCAAATGAAGTGAAGTGAAAATAAAAAAATAGTTTCCCTGTCACTTTCCCTGCTGTCCCTGCCTGGATCGTTCCCGATTTTTCCCTATCTTTCCCTACCTTTCCCTGGCTCTCCCTGGCACTGTGTGGGTCTCTGTGGGTCTCCCTGACTCTCCCTGCCTGTCTGTAAGTCTCTCCCTGTCTGCAGCAACCTCTGTTCTGTCTGCAATGCAAGGCTGAAATGCGCACAAGCAAGATGGCCGCCGTTTATATAGCACTGTGACATCACCGGGGTTCCTGGCTGCTGATAGGCTGCATGTGACCTTCCCATGATAACTTGCCCCAGGGGACATGTCCAGACATGTGCATCCACCATTTTACAATGGCTGTAATTGAAATAAATGGAGTTTAAAGGAAAACTTCGATCGATCGAATCGCGGGGAAATTCGGATTCGTTCAGAATCGAAGTTTTCCTGTAATTCGGAACGAATTCGGGTTCGTCCGAATCGATTCGCTCATCTCTACTAATGAGACTAAGGCCCTTATTTAACAAGGGATAGCGCCAGGTAGCGAATGGTGAGCGAACGGTAATGACGCTCACCGCCACGAGAACGCCGGCTCACCTCCGCAATCACACATTTATCAAGCCGATCCTGCTTAGCGACTGACAGAGCGCCAGATAGCGAATCATTCATCATTATTCCAGCCTCACCCCACAGCACCAGCGAGCGACCTTGAACAGCGACAGGTATGACCTCTCGCTACCTGGCGCTCTCCAATGCATTTCAATGGAGCAATCTTTAAATATTCATAATTAATTGCTATTGTTTTTTTTTTTTTTTTTTTTTAAATGTCAAAAATTCTGTGATCACTTCTGCAATGTTAGATATTTTTTTTAAGGTAAAAAAAAAAAAATAAATTTGTGCAGAATTGATATTACAGGTCTGATATTAATGTATTCATATTACAAAATGTTTTGAAAAACATGTTTTTTTTTCCCCAAAAATATGGTTGTTTGGGGGTTAAAAAACTACTTTTAACCCATCGCCGCCAGCACTCTGGGGTTTAAACAAGCATTTCACAGCGCAAGAATTTTTTGAGCGTGATTTGTTAATGAATATGCTGGGAGCCGTTCGCTATGACCATTCGCTGTCATGCGCTCCCATACAGCGCGGAACCTGTCAAACAGCGACTCCTAAACCCGTATTCAACATTACCGCACACCGACGGGGTCGCTGTCAACAGCCGAACAACGGCCAAGCACAGCGAATACTAGCGTGCGCTGTGAAAATAACGCTACTGTCGCTCATCTGTCGCTACCTGGCGCTATTAATGAATCGGCCTCTAAGACTTGTGTTTTACTTGCACTTTGACTGTAAAAGGTTTTACACTTGTCTACACACACATAGATGACCTGCAGATGTCATCCTAGGACTTGAAAGCTTGCATACAGTCGGTGAGAGCCTCTCACACGCGCACACACAAAGAAGGTGGGGGGAGATTGAGGCTGGATGCTGGAGTGGTCGGTCTTTTTCCTAGCAGACTGGCCGTGACTACAGTGCATGGGGATCAGAACTTCTGCTCTGCACTGGCTGGCCCCATCCTGCCCTGGCCCTCCTTTCCTCTCCTTCTGTGATGTGCACAGGGATGGACTGACCATAGGAAACACAGGGATAATTCCCGGTGGGCCACACTGCATTAGAGACACTTTGGCTGGGTGTAGCCTCCAGCATGCAGCCTATACGCTGCTTCTTCTAACATTATCCTCTACTCCCTGGTTCCCCTCTTTATATCTGGTCTCACTGTAACACCGACCACTCCAGCATCGAATATCAATCTTAGCCAATGTTCAGTTCATAGACAACAAAATTGATTCGATTTCAAAGAGACATTGAAAGATGCAATATCTTTTGTGTTACTGAAACCTGGTTGACTCAGATGATCCAAGATCATGCAATCCAACCAGATGAATTCTTCTCTGTCTATCAAAAAGACATGAATAGAGGGTTAGGGAAATCGAGATGAGGTGGGGGTGTGCCTGATGGCGAACAGTATATGTTACGCTCCTACAAGCATCACTCCGTTATCACACTCCTGTACACCCAACCTGGAGCTACTGAATATAAAATGTTGCCCTTTGATCTACCTCCTGAATTCTCTGTCATAGTGAATGCCGCATACATGCCACCATACGCAAACACAGAAACAGGTGAATTATATGAGGCCCTTACTCTTACCAAATGCACCATCGAGACACGGTTATTATAGTGGCTGGAGACATGCTATGGTGCAGCTATATCAACACATTGACTTCACGACCAGGGACGGGAAGACCCTAGATCACTAGTACACACCGTTATAGGATGGGTATAAAGTCCGTCCTCTCCCATCATTTGGCAAATCTGAACACAGTGCAATATTCCTCATCTCCAGATATAAACAACGGCTTAGGAAATATGCATTGAGCTACTGGCAGAATCAGTGGACACCCTACGGGATGCCTTAGGGACCACAGACTGGGATGTTCTGCAACAGCCCCGAGGACATTGACACACTTACAGAGTCCAGAGTATGTACTAGGATTTATTGGAAAACTAATAGAGGACATAAGGGTTGATGAAGAGAGACTTTAAAAACAATTCGTTTTAGTGCCGATCAACTTTTATTTTGCATAAGTTCCCGCTCTCGTATGAGTGTGCGATCGATTCTATGCATTCATTCGTTTCTTTCTGTAAAGTGCCCGTCCATTCGTTTGCTAGAGTACGAGTTCGAATATGTCATTTTCCCGCGTGACTTTTCTGTTTCCTTTTCTCTGGTTGCAACGGCAGCATTCGTTTTTACCCATTTCCCATCGTCTACCTCAACGAATCCATTACGTTTCCCGATCAATTCTAATTGTATTGTTCCAAAAATAGTCGTCAAAACGTAAAACTCGTCAATACTACAAACTTAACTCGTCAACAAATGTGTCCCCATATATTACACTACCAAGCTAACCCCAAACACTTGGAGCTAGTCTAACACTTACATTTAGGACCCCTAAAACTTACCCAAACCACTTGGCGCTAGTCTAACACTTACATTTAGGACCCCTAAAACTTACCCAAACTACTTGGCGCTAGTCTAACACTTACATTTAGGACCCCTAAAACTTATCCAAACCACTTGGCGCTAGTCTAACACTTACATTTAGGACCCCTAAAACTTACCCAAACCACTTGGCGCTAGTCTAACACTTACATTTAGGACCCCTAAAGCTTACCCAAACCACTTGGCGCTAGTCTAACACTTACATTTAGGACCCCTAAAGCTTACCCAAACCACTTGGCGCTAGTCTAACACTACATTTAGGACCCCTAAAACTTACCCAAACCACTTGGCGCTAGTCTAACACTTACATTTAGGACCCCTAAGACTTACCCTAACCACTTCCCGGTTAGTTTCTTCTTCATTTTCATCATACTAAAACTTACCCAAACCACTTCCCGGTTAGTTTCTTCTTTATTTTCATCATCCTAAAACTTACCCAAACCACTTCCCGGTTAGTTTCTTCTTCATTTTCATCATCCTAAAACTTACCCAAAACACTTCCTGGACATCTGAATCTTTAGATCAAAATATGTATTTGACCCTTTGTTTGGTGGAAATGTATGTGTTTAAATAAATGACACTGAAACGTTGGTATCTTTTTTTTATATATATATATATATAAATTATTTGTATAATCTTTTTTTTTTTTTTTTTATTAAAACTTTGGTAATAAACTTTTTTTTTTTTTAAATTAAAACTTGGTTATTAAAATTATTTTTTTTTATAACAAATTTTAAAAAGTTGCTCAGCAGAACAGGACCCAGGACTCTAATCCTCTTCGTCTTTTTCTGTTGTCCCCAACGAGTCAACCATCACCTTCATATCGGCCACCAACGCAAGGACCCTCCGATTCATTTCCAAATTTTTTTGGCGTGTGGTCCCTGTAACAAATAGAGAAAAAAATCATTAGTTTGAGACCAATACATACTTGCCACCTGTGGATTGAATGTTTTTAAGTTAACAAATTAAATAAAGGCGACATATGTAATTCTGTCAAGTCATTAAGCTAAGGAAGAGGCCACAGGTCAGTCTTATATTGCCATTGACTAGGGCTTGATGTATCTGTGTGTTCATGTCAAGTACCACATAAATGCAAATAATGGCATGACTACTTACTTGGTTGGTGGCCGAGAGATGGCTCGTTGGGGACAACACGATGTCCTGGGTCCTGGCTCTGCTGTGAAGAAGTGCCTGTAGAAACATGGTAAATATGGTCAGTTTTAATGTCTAATTCCACAGTCATCAAATGTCTCTTGCAAAGTCTGGGTCACATCACTCACCTTCTCCAGGTTCTGCTTGTAGCAGATCTGCTGCCTCTTCCCCCACCTCACCCACTCCCGAAAGCATCTAGAAAAACAGATGAAAGGAATCAGTTTGGTAGGAGATAGCATGTATATGTGTGTGCGTATACATGAAGAGTGACATACCAGAGGCTCCCGCATGTGTGGCAGGGGCTGGTCGGAGGACCCAACAGAGGAGGGGTAGGACCGTCGCCCTGGAGATCCACCACCTTCACTCCCAGCTGCAGAATCATGCAGCACTGGTCGGCCTGTGCACCTCCGGGTGCGGCGAATGCGGTAATCCATTTCCAACACTACCAAAGAAAAGGCATTAGAACTAAAGACCTACCTTCTGTCTTAGTTACATCTTGCATGCAATCGCTATGTACTTACTTGGGAAATAGATTCCGAAAAACCTCCGCACCCGGGGCATGTGCAGTCATTTCAGGTCCGACCAATGCTGCATGATCTGCGTGTGGGTGAAGGTAGTGTTGGTCTGATGTTGTATTTCCGAGATGATCTCCAGGGCGACGTTGCGTTTTTCAAGAGTTGGGCAGGTAGTCGTACCTGCGCTCCAGCATGGTCTACAAAACAGAAAGAAAACATAGCAATTACTTATAAATGCCTATATGTGGCAACAATAATACCATTTTGTGAATACTCACCTTGTAAAATGGGTATTATAAGTATGTCACACACCCCGCTTCAAGATATTCATTACCTGTGGGTAGTATGGTCCTGTAGAGGGCTTCTGCAGAGATGATTGGAGGAAAGAAAGCCCCTCCCAGTCCATAAGTACCTGGGACCTCCCACTCATTACCCAGTATAAAGAAAGCAGTAAGGTAAAGGACCAGGAAGAGCCAAATATCAGTCATAACAACGCAAAGTTCACCATATGAAGGATGCAGAATCCAAAGGGCGGGTTGAAGCGGGGTGTGTGACATACTTATAATACCCATTTTACAAGGTGAGTATTCACAAAATGGTATTATTCTAAGTATGTCACACACCCCGCTTCAAGATATTCATTACCTGTGGGACATCCAATAGCAGTGTCCATAAAGGGTGGGGATCCAAAAACAAGGTATAAAGCACAACTCAAACTACTGCAGCCTGCAGAACTTTGCGGCCAAAAACAGCATCCGCTGAGGCCCGCACATCAACCTTGTAAAACTTTGAAAAAGTGTGAACAGAAGACCAGGTAGCGGCCTTGCAAACTTGCTCAACAGAGGCCCGGTGCTGAAAAGCCCAGGAGGCCCCAACCGCACGAGTAGAATGAGCAGTAACACGAAAGGGAGGATCTCTCCCCTTAGCAGAATAGGCCCCTACAATGGCCTGACGGATCCATCTGCTGATGGTAGACTTTGTGGGTGCTAGACCCTTCTTGGGCCCAAAAGGCACCACGAAGAATGCATCAGTCTTGCGAAAGGCAGACGTTACCACCAAATAATACTTCACAACACGAACCACATCCAAAGAATGCAGGACCCTCTCCTTGTCATTGCTGGGGTTAGGACAGAGAGAGGGCAGAACAATATCCTGATTTAAATGAAAGGACGAAACCACCTTAGGAAGAAAGTCCGTCTTAAAACGGAAAACCACTTTATCCTGATGTCTTTCAAAATATGGAGCTTGAATAGACAGAGCCGACAACTCAGAAACACGTCTAACTGAAGTGATAGCTACCAAAAATGCCACCTTCTGCGTAAGGGAAGACAAAGGACTATCATGCAAGGGCTCAAAGGGGGGACCCTGTAGCGCAGAAAGAACCAAATTCCAATCCCAAACCGGAATCAAAGGCTTCCTAGGAGGCCGCACATGCGTAACCCCCTGGAAAAAGGTCTTAACCAAAGGATGTAGTGCAAAAGACTTTTGGAAAAATACCGCCAGGGCAGACACCTGCCCCTTCAGAGTACTGAGTTGGAGCCCTAAGTCCAGACCATGTTGCAAGATTTCCAAATTTCTAGAAACAGAGAATTCCCTACAAGGGAAGGCCCTAGCCTCACACCAATCAATATAAGACCTCCAAGTCCTATAGTACACGGATGAAGAAGACTTCTTTCTAGCACGAATGAGAGTCTGAATAACAGCGTCAGAAAGACCTTCCTCCTTCAAGATGGAGGTTTCAGCAGCCACGCCGTCAAAGCCAGCGTTTGTAAATTGGGGTAACAAAGATGACCCTGTGTGAGCAGATCTGGCAGCAGGGGCAGAATGAACTGATCTTCTGCCAACCTTACCACGTCTGCGAACCAGACCTGTCTTGGCCACCTTGGAGCTACCAGAATTGCTGTTGCTCTCTCCAGAGCAAGCTTGCGCACTACTCTGGCCACCATGGGAAACGGAGGGAACAGGTACAGAAACCCCAGATCCCTCCAGTTCAGGGACATGGCGTCCGTCGCGAGAGCCAGTGGGTCCTTCGCCAGAGACACAAAAGCCGGAAGTTTGTGATTGTGACGGGAGGCAAATAGGTCCACCGCCGGTGACCCCCACCTGAGACAAATTGAGTGAAAGACCCTGGGATTGAGAGACCATTCCCCCTTGCGGGCTGACATCCTGCTCAGAGAGTCCGCCTCCGTGTTCTCCACACCTAGAATGCAAACTGCTGAGATACACGGGACATGTCTCTCTGCCCAGTCCAGGATCAGAGACACTTCCTTGAGGGCATTCCTGCTGCGGGTTCCTCCCTGGTGATTGATGTAGGCCAACGCCGTCCGATTGTCCGACCTGACCTGGACCGGCAAGTCTCGCAGTTCATGAGTCAAATGACAAAGAACCAACCTGATGGCCCTCAATTCCAGAACATTGATAGACTCGTGAGCTTCCAGGGGACTCCACAAACCCTGAACTTGCAGATCCTTCCAAAAGCCCCCCCATCCTGAGAGGCTGGCATCCGTAGTGACTATCTCCCACTGAGGAGTCCGAAAGGATCTGCCCCTCAGTAGGTTGGTTGAGTTCAGCCACCACCGAAGCGAGCAGCGAACCCGGGGAGACATCTGAAAAAGATGACCCAGCGACTGAGGAGACCTGTTCCAGACCGATAACAGATGGAGCTGAAGTGTCCTTGTGTGAAACTGAGCAAAGGGAACCGCCTCGAATGAGGCCACCATCAAACCCACCAGTCTCATCCCTAGACGGATGGACGGTCGAGGCATGGACATGAGCGACCGAACCAACTCCTGAATCAGAAGAACCCTTGGACTGAGGAAGGAAAACTCTGGCCAGATCTGTATCCAGAGACATTCCCAGAAAGGATACTGTCCTGGACGGGTGTAGGGAGGACTTGGGGTAGTTGATCACCCAGCCGAACCTCTCCAGAGTGGATATTACCGTCCTGGTGTCCAATTCTGCCTGGCTGAATGACGGTGCCATGATGAGGAGATCGTCCAGATATGGCACAATGCGAATCCCCTGCGCTCTGAGGAGAGCCATCACCCCAGCAAGCACCTTGGTGAAAACTCTTGGAGCCGTGGTGAGACCGAAAGGAAGAGCTACAAACTGAAAGTGCCGATCCTCCACCGCGAACCTCAGAAACCTCTGGTGTGCGGGAAAAATGGGAACATGGATGTAAGCGTCCTGAATGTCTATGGACGTCATGAAGTCCCCCTGACGAAGAGAATGAATAGCCGAGCGCAACTTTTCCATGCGAAACCTTCGCAGTCTGACGAACTTGTTGAGAATCTTTAGGTCCAGTATGGGCCGGACGGAGCCATCCTTTTTGGGGACCGTGAACAGATTTGAGTAAAAACCCCGACCCCGGTCTAATGAGGGAACTGGGCAAATGACTGCCATTTCCAGAAGACTCGATACTGCCACCCGGAGCTGCTGCGCAGCCAGTGCCTCCGGGGACACCCGAGACCTGAGGAAACGCGGGGGAGGGTAGGACTCGAACTCCAGCTTGTAGCTGGAAGACACCACTTCCCTGATCCACCTGTCCGAGACCTCTCGGTTCCAGACCTGGGAGAAGTGCTGTAGCCGTCCCCCCACCCGCACGGGTGAGGGCGCCCCCTCATTGTTGAGCGGGCTTGGCCACGGGTTTGGGTTTTGAGCCCCAACTGTATCCTGAACGGGCACGTCCCTATTCCAGGAATTTTCTGGGGAAGGTGAAACCTCTTCCTGCTCTAGATCCCCGAAAGGAAGGAGGGAAGGAAGACGCTCCTCGAAAGGGGCGACGTTGCTTCTTGCGTTGAGGTAGTTTGCCCCCCTTGGCCACGGCATCCAGCTTGTCTCCAAAGAGCCGTAACCCAACAAAGGGAAGAGCTGTTAGTGACTTTTTTGACCCAAAGTCAGCCGCCCACTGGCGTAACCAAATTGAACGCCTGATAGTAACCATTAGAGCAGAGGCTCTACTACTCATCATCAAGGAATCATTCAAAGCGGCCACCATTGAGGACAAAAACCCCTCACATTGTTTTAGTTCACGAAATTCCTCACTGTCCGGATTCAAACCGGAGGAGGATAACAAGTGCCTGACCACCTTTCTCGTAGCCACCGCCAACAGCGATGAGGCACAAACAGGCCTTATTGCTGCCCCAATACTGGCAAAACCATGACAAGCCATCTGGTCAATGCGTTTATCCTCACCATCCTTAAGAGAGGAACAATCAGGGTTGTTCAATACGGCTGAGTTGGATAACCCCAAAATAGGGGCGTCCACCTCGGGGGGAGACGCCCAGCGCTTAACCATATCCACTGGAAAAGGATACCTCTTATCCCAACTTTGGGGAATGCCTGGGAGCCGGGCAGGCCTTTCCCATTCCTTAGATATAATATTATCAAAATGCTTTTGATTAGGGAATTCCAACCGCGGCTTGGATTCGTCATAAAACTCCCCTTGCTGTTGAGGAACCTCCGCCGGAGGCGAGATAGCAAGCACCTCAAACATCTGAGTCAGAACATTAGGAGTATCCAAGGAAGTCCCTGAGCTCCGATCGGAATCAGCACCAACAAATTGCTGATCATCAGAAATATCTGAATCCTCAAATAATTCCCCTTCTTCTAGAGGGGAATAATCTGACCAATCCAGGCCGTCCTCGTCATCATCATATTCAAAATGATTAACCGGTGATAAATGCTTCCTCTTAGCCGGTGCTTTCTTGGCAACCGTGGAGGAAATGAATTTTTCAATACTGGCCAACCTGGCACACACATCAGATTGCGACTGCCCCCCCGTGGCAATTTCACACGGGGTACGGGTCAAAGTGGGAGGGGGAGAGGATGAAGCCGGCTGCGCTGACCCAGATGCCTGGGGACCGGACTGCCGTGTAATAGTCTGCTGTGCACATGATATACATAGGAAAAAATCATCCCCTGTTAGGGATACCCCACAACCCATACACTTCCGGGATTGTCCCGAGGGGAGCCCGGAATCTTGGGATGCCTCCATAAGGTGAACTTGAATAGTCGCTATGAGTGAGGGAATTACGCTATTAAGCAACCCGAGATGCCCTTATATTGTCCAAGTGGGAGGTTTTGTAATAAATAGCAAAAGTACCCAGGTACTCTAGGACCAGGAGAAACCTGAAAAAATTCCTGGCAGTTCAGCCTGAAAAACATAGAAAAAGACAGTAAGAGGTTCTCCCTATATAAACCTATATCTATTATACCTATATATATACATATATATATGCAAATATGTACAGATAAGCAACGGCCGCAGGGCCACTCACTGAGTCTTTGGGCGCCAATACACTGTGTCCTCTGCCTGAGGTAACACAGATCAGAGCGGGAGAAGCAGCAGGGGGGCGTGGCCAGCGTGGATCGCGCGCTGCAAGGCTCCGCCCAGCAGTTCCAAACTCCTAAAGGGCGCGGGCTGTGGCCTCATACCGAAGGCCCGGCCCCGCCCCCTCACTGAAGAGCGTGAGGGGAGAAATCCTCCCCTCAGCTCTGAGGTAAAATCCAGCACCTGTCTCAGCTCTGAGGAAAAAAACCCAGCACAGTGTCTGTCAGACGTGAGGGGAAGCTCCCCTCCATTAACACTCGCGCACCGGTGCCGCAGGCAGCCGCGGCACCGGGCGCATAATAGAGCCGGTAGCAGCCCGCATAACAAGCAGAGCTGCTCCCCGCTCGGTCACGCTACCAGCTCCAAACTCCTAAAGGGCGCGGGCTGCGGCCTCATACCGAAGGCCCGGCCCCGCCCCCTCACTGAAGAGCGTGAGGGGAGAAATCCTCCCCTCAGCTCTGAGGTAAAAATCCAGCACCGCGGCGGCAATAGCGGTGTCTGTCAGCAAAAAAGATTGCAACAAGTTTACATTATAACTATTCATACCAGAAAAGTAAACATTTTAAACAAACATTTCAAATAAATCTATTTTCCAGGCGCCCCCATAGAAAAACACCAGAAGCTGAATAAGAGGCCTCCACACAACTAAAAAAGGGGAATAGGCCATTTAAGGGGAAAATTAAACTCTTGGACAGGGCATCCCAAACCGGAGTCACCAACCCGGTATAACCGCCTACCCTCTTTATAGGGTCTCGCGGTGGAGCATAGCTCCTGAGCACCTGAGGTGCTGTTATACCCTCGCTCGGACAGCAGTCAAGACTGGGAGGCATTTAAATAGCTATATATTAAAGGGAATAAAGAGTCCGAACGGAAATAAAAATATATATAGGCCGGGAGTAGACCCGGCTACCTTAAAGTCCCCCTGTGCAAGGAGGAGATATCATCTGCTGTTTGCTCGCCGTCTGCAGACATGAAGCCTGGGTAATGAGTGGGAGGTCCCAGGTACTTATGGACTGGGAGGGGCTTTCTTTCCTCCAATAATCTCTGCAGAAGCCCTCTACAGGACCATACTACCCACAGGTAATGAATATCTTGAAGCGGGGTGTGTGACATACTTAGAATACATTATTTTAGGAAATGCCATTAACACATACACATTTCTAGGCTAAGGCAATTTTTGAATCTGGCCGCACTGTTGTTTGGCACGTGTGTCGTGCCTTTGGTTGTGCATGTAGTTTAACACATTTTGAAATAAATCCCTTACTTCCTGCGCATCCTTAACATGTAGAGCAGCATTTAGATATCAATTGAAAGGGCTACAAATACACTTACGTGCATGATGATCTCTTTTTGTTGGCGGGTGAAGATACTGGGCACCATCTTTCTTCTTCTTTTTGGCAGCAGATAAGTAATGCCCCAGCGGTTCCCGGGTTCCGCACGGCTGTGCGAACGGCTGGACGTACGCGTAAGTGAACGCGTAGGCGTCACACGCCGGCTAGCTTATTTAAAGGTCCCTGGACACACAGCTCATTCTCTTTGAGAGTCCCATCAAAATGGCCCCCAAAAAAGCAGCAGCCAAAACTGGCAAGGAGACAACGGGGAAGAAGGCAGCCAAGCGGCAGAAGCATGCAGAAGGGCCCCAAACCAGGTCTCAACAGGCCAAAGCCAAGTTACGGCCTACTACCAAGGCTCCGCCAAAGCCAACTACCAGCTTTGCCAAAAAAAAGGAGGCGGCAGCAGGCAAAGGAAAGACACAGGCTCCAAAGCCTACAACCTCTACTAGCCAAAAAACGGGTAAGAGGGTACGAAGCCCCACCCTGCCCCCCACATCCCCCCCCCCCACGAGGCACCAAGGCACTTGGCATCGGCCAAAAACACAGGCCAAGAAGCCGCAGCAGGGCCCGAAGCCGCAGCAGGTCCAGAAGCTGCAGCAGGGCCCGAAGCCACAGCACGGCCAGAAGCCGCACCAGGGCCAGAAGCCGCACCAGGGCCAGAAGCCGCAGCAGGCCCAGAAGCCCAAAAAGGGGCAGAAGTCGCAGCAAAAAGGGCCAAATTTGCAAGCTCCCCATCCCCAAACGCAAGGGGCTACCAAGCCACGCAGAAGAGGGCCGGTACACCAAGGTCGCCCTCACCCTTGGTCCGCCCAAGTACCTCCAAGGGGCAGCCACTTTCCAAGGGCACACACAGGCACCGTACACCAAGCACAAGTTCATCCTCTGCCAGAACCTCTCCTCCTCGCCCACATTCGCCACCGGCACAGGTGGCCAGGAAATCTCCCTATGCCACATCCACACCTGTAACTTCTGTGGCCAGCCAGCCATGAACACCCAGTCCCTTGCCCAGTCCAGTACAATCAGCATCCAGCCACCAGTCCGTGCAGGACCCCCCACAGGCCTTACCTTAGTTTATGATGAGCTATAGGGGTCGCAAATCTAAAAACACCAGCAAGCAGCGCAGAGCAGAGATATTGGCTGACCTAACCAGACAAGTCAATGCAGCGGGGGAAGAGTCAAAAGATGTCGAACAGATTCAGCGGAAGATATCGGACCTCAAATATGCTGCACGGAGCAAAGAGAATAAAAGGCGGCATTACAGGTAAATATGTTTGCTTTTGGATTTTCCTTCTTCTTGTATTGGCCACATTGGTCTTAAATAGCCTAACTATGTTTTTCAGCTTTCAAACTGGAGGAGGATTTCCAACCAAATTACAATTTACAGCGGCTGAGGAGATGGTGCTGTGCCTGCTCCATCCTGTTACGGTCGAGGGACAAGCGGCCCTAAGGGACACAGACAACCCGGCCATTCCTGCAGGTGAGAAAGCTTGATGTGACATTCTAAATTTGGGAACATGCACAATTAGCCAGTAAGACATATGTTAAACCATGTCCCTAGGGTGTGCCTTGACGTGGTTTTCAGTCTTTGAACAGGGTGTGTCATGTGTGTGGATAGTTACATTCATAGTTAGTTTGGCCATACATGACGTTACAGAGCAGCTAACCAGAGTAAGAAAGTAGTGAGATTAGCCTTAAACTGCCGGTTAGGTCTTTACAATCCATCACATCCCACATCCAATGTTTATCTGTTGTCTACTTGTGTGTGAGCTGTGGTTGGGTCCAAAGCACCAAACATGCTTCTTAACACATTTGACAATATACAATGCGATTCAGCCTCAAATTCCTGTAACTACTAGTTGAATGCTGAGTGTGTACACTTAATGCCCTATAAGGGATGTTGGCAGGCACAGAACAGCCAGTACTTGACTGTTTGAGATAGTTCAGGGGACCAATGTTTAAGTACTTGTGTAATTATCAATTTAACATATAATGTAATGCGAAGTGAAGGTCAAGTGTCTTTGTTGGTGTAGTGCCCATTACAGCTTGGCCACGTGAATTAATTAAGCATATGTCTTGTTACCCATCAACAATGCATAGTTGTGTGTTTAACTAGTTTGTTTTCTTCTCATGCAGCCTAGGACCCAGGATCCAATATTTTCGGTAAGTTTATTAAACAAATGTCGTTTAGCCATGTGAATTTGCATGTTAATATTAACATATTGACATATGTAGTGCCAAAGAAAAACCTAATTTTGAACATGTCCCTACAGATCCCCACACTCATGGAGGAAAGCCAGGAGCTGGAGGAGGATGGATCCTTGATGGGCACTTCTGAAGATCTCCCCCTGGGACAGAATCTGCAACTGTCCCAAAATGTTTCTCCCCAAACTCCTCAGCAGCAGAGGGAAGCTGGCTGCATGCTGCCTGCACATCGTGGGCAGCATGCAGAGAATGACCCTCAAGTCCCCAGTGTTCTCTCTGCTGCTGCGGATTTTGGAAGCATGGCTGTGGCTGTTGAGGGCCCTAGACAAACATCATCGGTACGCCCCCAAACCCGGGGAATTGGGAGGCGTACTCAGCTACGTCGCCCAGTTTCCCAGGGGAGAGGCATGCTGATTTTGGAGGCATCATGGCACCAGGAGAGGCGTGCCTTTCAATACAGAAATCAAAGAAACAGAGAGGCTCTTCATGGGCTGATAGACAACGTCAATAATACATTACAGGGCGTGGTGACTGAATTTAGGACCCTCAACAGCCACCTGGCCAACGCTAACAACGAGAACCGTGCCAACATGGCGGGAATTATAAATATACAGAGAAACATTTTCGAACAGTTGCAGATTCACAATGCCACACAGGCCCAGGTTAGGACCCACCACCAAGGGCCCCAACCTGGGTTCTATGGGCATCCCCCATATTAAGGTCTATTCGTCCTGAATCTGTTCGACATCTTTGCTCCAAATCCCCACTGTATTGACTTGTCTGGTGAGGAAAACCAAGATACCCTTTGTGTATGCCTTTGCTTGTCTGGTTTTGATTTGCGCCCATATAGCTCATTAGAGTGCTGAGGTAGGCCACTAGCCAATGCCATAGCTCAATGCTCACTGAACCTGCCACTCAAGGTGTGGGCCTTTCGCCTTGTGCTTAATTACATTGGTTGTGGCTCCTCCTGTTTCGAGACATGATTGGGTGACATTCTGGCCTGCCAAACTACTACCTTGACTACTGGCTAAGATTTCACTGGACTGGCCTTGGGACTGGGTGTTCTGGTTTGGGTGTGCCACTGAGTAACAAGTGTAGATGTGGCCTAGGTATGTCTGCTTTCCACCTGTGCCTGTGCCAAATGTGGCCAAGCAGGAGAAGGTGTGATGGGATTTCTTAACTTGTAAAAGTGCGAGATATTTGTTGCAAAATGTTTGCCTATTATATCTTTATATGTTTAATTTACATTAACGTCGGCCAGGAGGAAGTTACTTCAAAACTCCTGCCTGTGTGAAATTGTTATGTGGCATGGTTGCTCATCATTTTTGTGTTGTCATTGGCCATCTCTTTGGCCCAAAAATTGCAGTGACCATCAACTGCAAGGTTTCTATGTTACTTTAGAAAATTAAACAGTTAAACACACCTGTGGCTCACAAATTTCGTTTCTTTAATTTTTTGGGTCAGAAAGATTAATTAACAATTACATTCACACATTTTACACATACCAAAAAATGAGGCGTTAAGCATTATGGATGTTGGGAGTAATTACTTCATTACTATGTATCAAGTGCCCAAAAAATATACAAACACAAAGGGTAAAAACTAACACAACCAACAACACCATTTAAACAAACACCAAAACGAGGGAGAAATAGGAAAAATGGGTGGAAATCAAATTGGCCCGCACAGATTGGCCAGACACACAATGTCTCTTCTTGGTCTTCGGTGGGTGGAGAGGGAGCCAAATCAACATACCGGGGGACCCGTTGGAAAATTGCGAAATTATGTAAAACAGCACATGCATTATAATATCTATGACCTTTTTTGGGTCATATTGAAGGGAGCCCCCGGTATGGTCCAAACAGCGAAACCTTGTTTTCAAAAGCCCAAAAGCCCTCTCCACCACTGCCCTGGTCTTGCGGTGCGCACGGTTATATGCATCCTGTGAGGCATCCTGGGGCCGGAGTACGGGCGTCAAGAGCCACGGGATTAGAGGATATCCGGAGTCACTTTAGAAAACAAAAATAAAAAAAACATAAACATAACTCCATAAGTGTAAGGCAATAAACACACCAGCAACATCAATAAGAGCCTATGTGACAATTGTCTGATCAAGATGAGCAGACATTTGGCACAGTCAAAGTCGTTGAATAAACATATGTCCTAGATGTGGGAACTAGTTCCCCAGCAATATTGAGGATGATGGCCAGACATACTGATCCTAGCTATTGTTTTCGAAGTGTGCTGCCCAAGAAGCTTTGAGGTTTTAGGTTTGGATGACCCCTTATCTGCTTGGTCTGAGGCCCAAACAGCAGAAACCCGCAACATGCACTTTATCCCGCTCTCCTCTCCTCTGGAAGTGAAATGCATCTAAGCAAAGATGGGGCAGACACTATGATAAAGTTAAGTGCACTATTCCAGACGAGGGTGGGGAAGAGTGATTCCTAATTAGTACCAAATAACAAGTTAGAATTTGGCTAATGCAGAACAAACATTTGGCAACGCTTGGTTGTTTCCAATCTAAAATTAAAGTGGGGTTTCACATGGCAAGAAGGTTATTGAACTTAAAATATTTTCAGGCATAACAACAAAATGCAAAGCCTACCCAAACTTCCAACATAAACTGATGTTATTGCCGTTAACTTACCAAGGAGCCAAATTCACCAGACTCAAACCGACGGTACAATCCCGATCGTCTAAAGATGTACGCATCATGGGATGAGCCTGGGTAGCCGGCGAGGACGCTAAGGAACCGCATGTCCGGGGCCACCACTGCCTGAACATTCAGTGAGTGGCCCATTTTGCAATTCCTGGGAAAAAGCCAAAAAAAAAACCATCAGTAAGGCTTTGGATAAAAGTTAAACACTCATTTCTAAGAGCATATAAGGCAAACGTGGGTGAACCAACAACTTACAATAACCAAGTACATAAGGATTTAGATCACACACAAAGGATATGTGTGTTTGCAGAAGATCAAAATACACTTTAAGTGTGTATTTAAAGATCACATTCAAGTGTTTGGCTTGGGAGCACATGTCAATTGCGGAACAACTAAATGACGGACCATTCTTTCACAGTCACTCTTTGATAGGAGGGACTGTTTTTGAGGAGGCAATCTTTCCAAGGGTGGAATTAGTTCCAGGATTTCTTAACACAAGGAGGGACGAATTATAATGAGGATTCAATTTCAAGGAGGTATACTTTTTCAAGATGTTTTCTTTGCAAGGAGGGATAATTAACAAGGAGGGACTTTTTCCAAGGAGGGATCTTTAACTATGATTTAGAACACTACAATCAGGGAATATTGGCTTTGAGGGTTAATTACAAGGACGGATAATTCCAATGAGGGATATTTACATGGAGGGATATTTACAAGGAGGGATTTGAAACTATGATTTTGAACACTACAATCAGGGAATATTGGCTTTGAGGGTTAATTCCAATGAGGGATAATTCCAATGAGGGATATTTACAAGGAGGGATATTTACAAGGAGTGATTTTTTTCAAGGAGGGATTTTTTGCAATGAGGGAATTTTAAGAAAAGAGGGATAATTTTGCTAATCAAAAACCAAAACAAAAATACCTGTATATGTACTCGTTGGCAGCTGGAGGGACAAGGGCAACGTGGGTACAGTCAATTGCACCCATAACGTTAGGCAGGTCGGCGATATTATAAAACCCAAGCTTAATGGCGTTTCTGGACCATATCTTCAGGAAAAGAAATATATTTGTTGGTTATGGTAGCCATGCCTTCCAAAAACTTGGATAGAGCGCGGCTCAGCGTAGGCTGTGAGATCCCCACGGAGAGGGCACTCAGCCTGGAAAAATTGCAGGCGGTCAAGCATCTTGGTCATACCTGAAATTGCTTGCCCCTTCCTTGTGGTGTGGGCTAACCATGGCCGCAGCTCACTATACAATTTATGGAGGGAAGCGCGATTAAGCCTGGTGAGCGCGAACAGCTCAACTTTATGCATGCGATTGATGCCAATGCGTCACCGCCGGTGCAATCTGGCCTCTGACCTCCGGATGACATCAATGCCAAGGAGAAGCAGATCCTGATGCTCTTCAAAATCACTCTCCATCACACTTGGTTGCCTGGTCCCGAGGTCAAAAAGGTGCCGTAAGGTGATCGTAAAGTAAACGGCTATATGGGCTTCGACACACATGGCAATCAGCTCTCTGCATTAATCGCCAGCCCATTGCAATAACGTAAATGTTTGGAACGATCGAAACATTTTCGATTTCAAAGGAAAAAGAGCCCGAACTAGCGTAAAACCAAAGATTTACTTTCAATAATCGAAAGAACATATACGTTTATGTTCGAACGTTCGTGCAAGTAAAAAATGGACAAAAAAAAGGAAAAAATGACACCCACCAAAACTTTCGCTGGAAGATTCGAAAACACAGACAATTTGGATTTTGAATCGAGCCTATAGTTCCAAGGGTCACCATCAAAACCTTCCCAAATCAGAAACCATGTATGGATACATGAAGGAGGCTTTAAGGGCATGTACCACTGCTTTCAATGCAGGGCTCATCTCTGGGCAGTTCAAAGTGGAAAATAGTTACAATTTCTTCAGTGTAACACAAAAATTGTGTAACAAGGCAGATGCTGCATTAGGATTAGCCAACGAACTCAAGATCTTCTACGCTTGGTTTTACTCTGCTCAATAATACGCCCTGGGAAGTATTGTCTATGTCACTGGCGACAGACCACTGCAGGTGTGTAGAGTAAAGTTAGAAGAGCCTTTAAGAGGGTAAACACTAGGAAGGCAGCAGGACCAGATGGGAAAGTGAGGTGTGTGCTCAAGACCTGTGCCTACCAGTGTTCACAAAAGTTTTCAATCTCTCCCAGGCACAGTGTTAAAAAATCGGTCATTGTGTCCATTCCAAAAGCAAGGCCGACAATGACTATCGGCGAATGGCCCTGACTTCCGTGGTGATAAGGTCTTTCAAAAGTTTGATAAAGGACATCATCACATCCTCACTTCCCAGAAACCTCGACCCACTACAATTTGCATACCACCCAAATTGCACCACAGATGATGCAATCTCCCATTTACTGCACACCACTTTATCACACCTTGACAAGGGGAAGTGAGTCCCGAGAATACTCTCCAACAAACTAGAGAACCTAGGGCTTAACCCCTTTGTGTGTAGATGCTGATGACACAATTGTAGTTGGCATGATATATGGCAATGACGAGAAGAACTACTTGGAGGAGATAAGAATGCTAGAAAATTGGTGCCTGGAGGATCATCTACAACTGAAAGTAAAAAAAACTAAAGAAATTGTAGTAGACTTCAGCAAAACACAGAGGGAGAGTTTTCAACCACTAATTTTAAATTAATATTGTTGGTACAGAAACAGCACCACCCACGATAATACGTCTCTGCAGAGACTATTTACAATGAGCGCTTCCATGCAAAAGCAAAGAGGATATTGGAGTACAAAAATTGACTCTTCATCCAAATGCCATCTAGGAAGCATTTCCGGGCACTGAGAACCACCACAGAAAGGATGCACAAGAGCTTCTGCTCCTAGGCCATTTGAACCTTTAACCAAGTCAAGACTTGCTCCCGGCCCCCTTCTCCCCTCCCTCCCTTGGGGACAAAAACCAGGTTGACAAACCTCCTAAATTGGAACCGACTCCCCCAACCACATGGAAACATAGCTAGTAATAAATGCAAATTTGAACTAAACATTTATCATAAGCCACTGTATATCGTGCTTAAATATCTGTGTATCCTTATCTAAAAGTTGCTATTGTTACCTTATTATCTTATGCTTGCTTATATGCTTTAGTCTATTGTGTTATCCTGTCCTATTGTATTGTATTCTATTTGAGCAGCCGGAAAACATTTCGGGGGTATTTAGGGGTTCATTTTCAAAACAATTCGCTGGCATCCGCTGCGCATCTGACGGATGTACGATTTACCAAGTGAAATTTTGCATGTTCCGCTGGTGATGTCCATGTCTTTTGTATTTACTTCTACTTCAGTTTGGCTCGGCGAATGCTTGTGAATACATTTACATTCACCACCTTTTAGTGTCGAACCATAGGAATCAATGTTATTTAGGGAGAGACCGTTGATTTATATTTTTTTAGCATCTTTAACTTATTTTTGGAGAGTGAACATTAGAAAGTTATCCAGTATGTGAAAAACAAATAATAATAATGTTTTTACATGACTTTTATTATTAAGCTTTTCAAACAACCCAGACACTCCCAAGATACTCCACAAATGTTCTAAGACCCCTCCAATGCCAACATATGCTATAAAAGTGTGTTTTCAGCAAGATTTCATGTTTTTTGCTAAATAATTCCGCCACAGCAGCTAGCCAGCAATTTGCCAGCATGCCTGTATTTCCCAAACCACTTTTCAATGTAAATACCTGTGACTTTCACCAGCAAATGGCGCAAACACAGCAAAATGCATTGCAAAAGTCCGTGTTCACTAGTGTTCACGGCAGTAAATTTTGCTTACTTGCTGGTCTGTCACCTGTGCACCGCGCACCTGGCGAACATACTTTTTTGTGAAGCAGTGAATGGTAGGGAACTTAGTAAATCACCCCTTCACAGAATGTTAGAAGGAGAGAAAAACTTTCTTTAGCTGGCTGAACTGGTGAAAAGACACTGTAGTTCCCATCTGGCCTGCAGCAAAGCTTGTTGTTTTGCTATAAGCAGTCTGCATCAAACAGAGAGAGATATATGCCTCAGAAACACAGAGCAGCATTTCTGTCATGCTGTGTGTGCATGCGCTTGCACATACACACACACACACACACAAACACACACTCTGAATCAACAGCTGGTGGAGGAGAGAAGTGTTGAGTATGTACAGTATCTCTATGTGGCGGCAGACATAGATTATTGAAATCCTTGATGCAATGTTTCTAAGAGCTTTCTGGGCTTTATCAAATCATTACAACAGATGGTTTTCTAGTTCTGGCTATAGATAAGGGATGGTTTAAGGCAATATTTACTATCGGACTGGGTTTTTCAAAAGCAGGACTCTCACCATGTAGTAAGACGGACCCTCTCATGCAGCGCAAGAGCGCAGCATCTGCATGCTATTTCAAATCGTAGCCCTCTAAAATAGCTTACATCACTAACAGCTTACAAGGGGGGCTTAGAAAAGCAATTTCATAAGCTTTGATTTTACTTTAAATGGAACCAAACTTACATTTTTAACTAGCACCCCATGAATTGTTCCCCACATGAAGAGAACCTTTTGCCAATTTTCACTGCTCCTGCATCACTCTAATCCCAGATAATGCAGCTGTTTCAACTATAAAGCTCCGCCTCCTCCATTCATTGCCACTGTTGTGTGTGGCAATAATGTCATTGCCACACCTATGCAATGACTAATTGCCTATCATCTTACAGAGAGGGACAGCAAAAAAAAGTTTTCCAGGAATTTTCAAAGAGCGAAAATATCTATTTCTAGTTCTACACCTTAAGAAGAAAGTATCGGCAGGGGCTTTGGCCAAATGTATTTCTAAAGTTCAGTGGGTTTTGGTCTGCTTTAAGTCCTGTGTAATGGTTGTCCCTCTTCACTTTCTTACCATCAATACTTTGAGAAAGATTTTCCGATGGTGAACAGCTAAAGTGAGTTACTATTTCTATTTCTTTTAGGATTTTATTTCTTTAGAATTTAGAATTTGGCTATAGAATTGGGGGGACATGAACTGGGGGTTTCTTGGCTGGAGAATACAGTGGGGCTGGGTGCAGGATGGGCTGGAGAGGAAACTAAGGTGGAAGGAATGTTAGAAGCATCAGACTAGCAGCCCCAAATCAGTGCAGTCCACTGGGAATTCTCCTGAGTCTCCCTATGGCCAGTCCACCCCTGCTTACAGATTCGACAATCCCATATCACATGTGTGGGTCATTTTGGAATCCCTAATAGAGAGCTATCCGACAGGGAAAGGTCCCCAGTCAGAAAAAGTTGAGGACCTCTTAAAGTAGGTACTTGCAGCATACCCATATATACCCCCTTCTGTGTGCTCCGCTTCCCCAGCATACCAATATACACCTTATGTGTGCTCTCCTCCTCCCCAGAATACCCATATACCTTGCTATAGGTGCCCCCCCCTCTGCAGCATAGCATGCTATGTGTGCTCCCTCTCACCAGCATACCCATATACCCCCTATGTGTGCTTCCCTCCCCAGCATACCCATTTACCCCCCTTTGTGTGCTCCCCCTTCCAGCTTACCAATAAACCCCCCATGAGTGCCCCCCTCCCCAGCACACCCATACCTCCCTATGTGTGCACCCACTCCCAAGCATATTCATATACCTTGCTATCCCCGGCATATTGTATACCTCCCATTGTGTGCTCCCTTCGCCAGCATACCCATCTCTCCCTATGTGTGCTCCCCTTCCCAGAATATCCATATACCCCCTTATGTGTCCTTACGCTCTCCAGCATACCCAAATACCTCTCTATGGGTGCTCTCCCACTCATCACACCCATATATCCATCTGAGTGCGCCCCTCCCCAGAATATTCATATACCCCACTATGCATGCTCCCCCTCCCCAGCCTACCCATATACCCCTGTGTGTGCACTGCCCCAAGCATATTCATATACCCTGCTATCCCCAGTATATCATATACCCCTCCATGTGTGCTCTCCCAATCCTGTACACCCATATACCCCCATATGTGTGGTCCCCCTCCCAGCACATTCATATACCCCCCTTTGTGTGCTTCTCCTTCCCAACATACCCATATAGCCCCCTATGTGTGTTCCCCCTCCCCAGCATTCCCACATACCTTCCTATATTTGCTCCCCTTCCTCAGCATACCCATATACCCATATGAGGTCTCCCCTCCCCAGTAAAGCCAAATACCCCCCTTATGTGTGCTTCCCCACCCAGCATACCATCCCCCCCGCCCTTGTGGCAGCTTCTATCCCCCAGTCATTGGGTGTCTTCCTGCACTGCTCACTTATCACCGGCATCAGGCTTCAATCTTTGCTGGCAGTAGTGGGGCACTTACCAGTGGCTTCTTCACACAAACTTCCTCTGCAAATTCCATCTGCCTGTGTAGCTGCCAATCAGGAGCCGCCCAGGTCATACTATTGCCCGCAAACCACACACTCTGCCAGGTGGCAGGGAGAAGGGTGACCCGGGAGCCGCTACAGGACAGCTCAGGATCTGACAGCGAGTCCAGGTTCTGCCCTCTGCCCCTAAACTTGGCTTCTGCTGATCACTCCGCCTTCTGTGTTCACTCCCACTGCCAGAGGAGTCTTTAAACGGGTGTTTGAGCCACTGCCTGTTCATTACAACAAGCTTGGGGGGGGGGGCATACAATATGCTGCAGCCCCCCTCGCAGATAACCTCCCATAATACTCTTTATTACGAGCCAGCGGGAAAGGGGTCCTGCGATTAGTTTTGTATAGGTAAGAGTGGCGCTTAGTATGTGCAACAACCAGCCGCACCTGTTCAGGTGGCAAATCTGAGACTTGTATTGTAGAATAAAAAAAGGGTTGGTGTTCTGCTCACTAGCTCTTACAGGTGCGCTGTATGTTTGAGTGAGAGGGAAACCTCATAACAGTTAGGTAAGAGGTTAATACCTGTCACTCATTGGCTATCTTTTTTTATTATTAATATTGGCTGCAGTTGTTTGGATGACTATGCAGCAACTTTTAGTATATCAGTACTAAAACGGGATAAGTATGAGGCCGATTCATTAATAGCGGCAGGTAGCGACAGTTGAGCGATTGTAGCAGTATTCACAGCGCCCGCTAGTAGTCGCTGTGCTTGCCCATTGTTCGGTTATTGATAGCGACTGAGTCGGTGTGCAGTAATGTTGAATACGGGGTGACGAGTCGCTATTTGACAGGTTCCGCGATGTATGGGTGCGCATGATAGCGACTGGTCAGAGCGACCGGCTCCCACCACATTCATCAAAAAATCACGCTCAAAAAATTCTCGCGCTGTGAAATGCATGTTTACACCCCAGAGCGCTGGCGGCGATGTGTTAAAAGTAGTTTTTTAACCCCCAAACCACCATATGTTTGGAAACCAAAAAAAAAAAATTTTTTTAAGAATTTAGTAATATGAATACAATAATATTAGACCTGTAATATCAATTCTGCACAATTTTTTTTTTTTTTTACCTTAAAAAAATTATCTAACATGGCAGAAGTGGTCACAGAATTTTTCACATTTAAAGTGGACCAACACCCAGGATTTTGACTATCCTGGGTTTTGGTCCACTTCAGGGGGGCACCCCGATTAGAAACCACCCAGAAACCCCCAAACTCACCTCACCACGCTCCCACGGACAAGCGGCGGACAAGGCAGCGCGTCCGCCGCCGCCTCCCGCGCGCACTGCCATTCACAAACGGCCGGCGCGGGCGCGCGCACGGCTAGAGGAGTGATCGGTCACTCACGATCAGGTGAGTTCTTTTGGGGTTTTGGGGGGGGTCCCTCACTGCGGGACATCCCGATCTCGGATGTCCCGCGGTGAGGGGGGTGATCGGCCCGGGAATCTTATAGATTCCCGGGCCGATCACCCATGGGTGACGGTCCACTTTAAAAAAAAAAAAAAACATTAATAATTAATTATGAATATTTAAAGATTGTTCCATTGAAATGCATTGGAGAGCGCCAGGTAGCGAGAGGTCATACCTGTCGCTGTTCAAGGTCGGACGCTGGCGCTGTGGGCTGAGGCTGGAATAATGATGAATGAGTGGCTATCTGGCGCTATCTCAGTCGCTAAGCAGGATCGGCTTGATAATTGTGTGATTGTGGTGGGGAGCCGGCGTTCTCGTGGTGGCCGGATCCCCCCCCCCCCACACTCTGTAGAAGCACTGTACTGGATCTGCTGTACTGCCGCCACCATCTTACCAGCTGTCTGCAAGCTATAAGACATCCCCTGAAAATAAGCCCAAGCACCTATTTTTAGAGCAAAAACTTATATAAGACCTGTCTTATTTTCGAGGAAACACGGTAAGTTATACAATCCCTTAAAATTGCTTGGACACATTTTAATAGCATTACACAGTTTGCTTTTTATTAAAATGTATGCAAACATTTATTATAAAAGTATAAATATGTGAAGCTGTTGACAACTTATGTATAGGGATCACATACCTTCCATCATTTCAGGGTGGGAAGGAGGAATAATAGCCACGCCCCCTCATTGATTGATGGCTAGGAGAGAGGATGTAACAGTTACAACACTTTGAATAGGCAAATGAATCATTTATTGCTGCAGATCAATCTGCGTGTTACATCTCAAAGAGGGACAAATGAGGACAATGAGGGACATGGACTTAAAAGAGGAACAGTCCCTCCAAATCAGGGACACTTGGGAGGTATGGGATCAGGTTATTAAAATTTTAAATCCCGCCTCTGACTCAGGCTTAGAGGACACTTGGGACCAGCAGGGCTGTCTTGGGCTGACCGGACAAGTAATATTTGGCCCGAGTCCAACACTGTATTTACTACCGCATGCGTTTCTGCGTTCGGGGATGCCGCTGGGGTACCGCAAAAAAAAATCCAGCAATGGTCCCATTCCGATCTCTCCGGTGCGGCAGAGAGGAGGAAAACACGTCTGCAAAAATTCCTGCCTACTGTGTCCTGGCTGCAAACGCATGTTTTCTGTGTCTATTCCATGGAACTGCAACTGCTAAAAAAATTGCAGTTCAACTGCAAAGTGCAAAACGCACCTGATCTGCAACTGTATAGTGTGAAAGTAGTCTATGGCGATGCAAACGCGAACACAAGTGTGTTTTTCATGTGGTACCACATGCATTTTGCATTCGTGGCCCCATAGATTTTAATAGGATTCAACAGACAGGAAGTCAGGGCATAGGACGCCGAAACAGGGATTTTTTTTCAAAACGCAGACGCAAACAAAAATGCCAATGCAAAATGCAGGTGTAAATGTAGCCGTATAGATTCCAGCATTGAAAATGGGTTTTGGTCCATTTTAAGAAAGATTGGGGAATGGTCTTTTCTGACTATAGGTCTGCTGTGGTTTCAAGTACAATGTAAGAAGATGGCACCAAGCAGCTGCAGAAGGTGAGGGTCTATGGGGCAGCACACTCCATGGTGGGCACACCTGTGCTGGGTGGCCGCTGGGCGGCAGAAGGTGAGGGTCTATGGGGCAGCACACTCCATGGTGGGCACACCTGTGCCGGGTGGTCACTGGGCGGCAGAATGTGAGGGTCTATGGGGCAGCACGCTCCACGGTGGGCAAACCTGGGACGGATGGTCGCTGGGCAGCAGAAGGTGAGGGTCTATGGGGCAGCACGCTCCATGGTGAGCACACCTGTGCTGGGTGGCCGCTGGGCGGCAGAAGGTGAGGGTCTATGGGGCAGCACATTCCATGGTGGGCACACCTGTGCCGGGTGGTCACTGGGCGGCAGAATGTGAGGGTCTATGGGGCAGCACGCTCCACGGTGGGCAAACCTGGGACGGATGGTCGCTGGGCAGCAGAAGGTGAGGGTCTATGGGGCAGCACACTCCATTGTGGGCACACCTGTGCTGGGTGGCCGCTGGGCGGCAGAAGGTGAGGATCTATGGGGCAGCACTCTCCATGGTGGGCACACCTGTGCCGGGTGGTGGCTGGATGGCAGAAGATGAGGACCCATGAGGCAGCACTCTCCATGGTGGGCACACCTGTGCTGGGTGGTGGCTGGGCGGCAGAAGGTGAGGGTCTATGGGGCAGCACACTCCATGGTGGGCACACCTGTGCCGGGTGGTGGCTGGGTGGCAGAAGATGAGGATCTATGGGGCAGCACTCTCCATGGTGGGCACACCTGTGCCGGGTGGTGGCTGGGAGGCAGAAGGTGAGGGTCTATGGGGCAGCACGCTCCATGGTGCGCACACCTGTGCCGGGTGGTGGTTGGGTGGCAGATGAGGATCTATGGGGCAGCACGCTTCATGGTGGGCACACCTGAGCCGGGTGGTCACTGGGTGGCAGAAGGTGATGGCCCATGAGGCAGCACTCTCCATGGTGGGCACACCTGTGCCGGGTGGTGGCTGGGTGGAAGAAGGTTAGGGTCTATGGGGCAGCACACTCCATGGTGGGCACACCTGGGACGGATGGTCGCTGGGCGACAAAAGGTGTGGGTCTATGGGGCAGCACGCTCCATGGTGGGCACACCTAGGCTGGGCGGCAGAAGGTGAGGGTCTATGGGGCATCACTCTCCACGGTGGGCACACCTGGGCAGGGCAGCAGAAGGTCAGGGTCTATGAGGCAGCACTCTCCATGGTGGGCACACCTGGGCTGGGTGGCAGAATGGTGAGGGTCTATGGGAAAGCACGCTCCATGGTGGGCACACCTGGGCTGGGCGGCAGCAGGTGAGGGTCTATGGGGCAGCACACTCCATGGTGGGCACACCAGTGCCGTGTGGTCGCTGGCCGACAGAAGGTGAGGGTCTATGGGGCAGCCCTCTCCATGGTGGGCACACCTGGGCTGGGCGGCAGCAGGTGAGGGTCTATGGGAAAACCCTCTCCATGGTGGGCACACCTGGGCTGGGCGGCAGAAGGTGAGAGTCTATGGGGCAGCACTCTACATGGTGGGCACACCTGGGCTGGGCGGCAGGTGAGGGTCTATGGGGCAGCACACTCCATGGTGGGCACACCAGTGCCGGGTGGTCGCTGGGCAGCAGAAGGTGAGGGTCTATGGGGCAGCCCTCTCCATGGTGGGCACACCTGGGCTGGGCGGCAGAAGGTGAGGGTCTATGGGGCAGCACGCTCCATGGTGGGCACACCTGGGCTGGGCGGCAGAAGGTGAGGGTCTATGGGACAGCCCCCTCCATGGTGGGCACACCTGGGCTGGGCGGCAGAAGGTGAGAGTCTATGGGGCAGCACTCTACATGGTGGGCACACCTGGGCTGGGCGGCAGAAGGTGAGGGTCTATGGGGCAGCACACTCCATGGTGGGCACACCAGTGCCAGGTGGTCGCTGGGCGGCAGGTGAGGGTCTATGGGGCATCCCTCTCCATGGTGGGCACACCTGGGCTGGGCGGCAGGTGAGGGTCTATGGGGCAGCACGCTCCATGGTGGGCACACCTGGGCTGGGCGGCAGAAGGTGAGGGTCTATGGGGCAGCACGCTCCATGGTAGGCCCACCTGTGCCGGGTGGTGGCTGGGTGGCAGAAGGTGAGGATCTATGGGGCAGCCCGCTTCATGGTGGGCACACCTGGGCCGGGTGGTCGCTGGGCGGCAGGTGATGGCCCATGAGGCAGCACTCTCCATGGTGGGCACACCTGTGCTGGGTGGTGGCTGGGCGGCAGAAGGTGAGGGTCTATGGGGCAGCACGCTCCATGGTGGGCACACCTGGGACGGATGGTCGCTGGGCGGCAGAAGGTGAGGGTCTATGGGGCAGCTTGCTCCATGGTGGGCACACCTGGGCTGGGCGGCAGAAGGTGAGGGTCTATGGGGCAGCACTCTCCATGGTGGGCACACCTGGGCTGGGCGGCAGAAGGTGAGGGTCTATGGGGCAGCACGCTCCATGGTGGGCACACCTGGGCTGGGCGGCAGAAGGTGAGGGTCTATGGGAAAGCCCTTTCCATGGTGGGCACACCTGGGCTGGGCGGCAGAAGGTGAGGGTCTATGGGGCAGCACTCTCCATGGTGGGCACACCTGGGCTGGGCGGCAGAAGGTGAGGGTCTATGGGGCAGCACTCTCCATGGTGGGCACACCTGGGCTGGGCGGCAGAAGGTGAGGGTCTATGGGGCAGCACGCTCCATGGTGGGCACACCTGGGCTGGGCGGCAGCAGGTGAGGGTCTATGGGAAAGCCCTCTCCATGGTGGGCACACCTGGGCTGGGCGGCAGAAGGTGAGAGTCTATAGGGCAGCACTCTACATGGTGGGCACACCTGGGCTGGGCGGCAGAAGGTGAGGGTCTATGGGGCAGCACACTCCATGGTGGGCACACCAGTGCCGGGTGGTCGCTGGGCGGCAGAAGGTGAGGGTCTATGGGGCATCCCTCTCCATGGTGGGCACACCTGGGCTGGGCGGCAGGTGAGGATCTATAGGGCAGCACTCTCCATGGTGGGCACACCTGGGCTGGGCGGCAGAAGGTGAGGGTCTATGGGGCAGCACGCTCCATGGTAGGCCCACCTGTGCCGGGTGGTGGCTGGGTGGCAGAAGGTGAGGATCTATGGGGCAGCCCGCTTCATGGTGGGCACACCTGGGCCGGGTGGTCGCTGGGCGGCAGAAGGTGATAGCCCATGAGGCAGCACTCTCCACGGTGGGCACACCTGTGCCGGGTGGTGGCTGGGAGGCAGAAGGTGAGGGTCTATGGGGCAGCACGCTCCATGGTGGGCACACCTGGGACGGATGGTCGCTGGGCGGCAGAAGGTGAGGGTCTATGGGGCAGCTTGCTCCATGGTGGGCACACCTGGGCGGCAGAAGGTGAGGGTCTATGGGGCAGCACTCTCCATGGTGGGCACACCTGGGCAGGCCGGCAGAAGGTGAGGGTCTATGGGGCAGACCTCTCCATGGTGGGCACACCTGGGATGGGCGGCAGAAGGTGAGGGTCTATGGGGCAGCCCTCTCCATGGTGGGCACACCTGGGCTGGGCGCCAGAAGGTGAGGGTCTATGGGGCAGCACGCTCCATGGTGGACACACCTGGGCTGGGCGGCAGAAGGTGAGGGTCTATGGGGCAGCCCTCTCCATGGTGGGCACACCTGGGCTGGGCGGCAGAAGCCGAGGGTCTATGGGGCAGCACTCTCCATGGTGGGCACACCTGGGCTGAGTGGCAGAAGGTGAGGGTCTATGGGGCAGCACGCTCCATGGTGGGCACAGCTGGGCTGGGTGACAGAAGGTAAGGGTCTATGGGGCAGCACACTCCATGGTGGTCACACCAGTGGTGGGTGGTCGCTGGGCAGCAGAAGGTGAGGGTCTATGGGGCAGCCCTCTCCATGGTGGGCACACCTGGGCTGGGCGGCAGGTGAGGGTCTATGGGGCAGCACACTACATGGTGGGCACACCAGTGCCGGGTGGTCGCTGGGCAGCAGAAGGTGAGGGTCTATGGGGCAGCCCTCTCCATGGTGGGCACACCTGGGCTGGGCGGCAGAAGGTGAGGGTCTATGGGGCAGCACGCTCCATGGTGGGCACACCTGGGCTGGGCGGCAGAAGGTGAGGGTCTATGGGACAGCCCTCTCCATGGTGGGCACACCTGGGCTGGGCGGCAGAAGCCGAGGGTCTATGGGGCAGCACTCTCCATGGTGGGCACACCTGGGCTGAGTGGCAGAAGGTGAGGGTCTATGGGGCAGCACGCTCCATGGTGGGCACACCAGTGCCAGGTGGTCGCTGGGCGGCAGGTGAGGGTCTATGGGGCATCCCTCTCCATGGTGGGCACACCTGGGCTGGGCGGCAGGTGAGGGTCTATGGGGCAGCACGCTCCATGGTGGGCACACCTGGGCTGGGCGGCAGAAGGTGAGGGTCTATGGGGCAGCACGCTCCATGGTAGGCCCACCTGTGCCGGGTGGTGGCTGGGTGGCAGAAGGTGAGGATCTATGGGGCAGCCCGCTTCATGGTGGGCACACCTGGGCCGGGTGGTCGCTGGGCGGCAGAAGGTGATGGCCCATGAGGCAGCACTCTCCATGGTGGGCACACCTGTGCTGGGTGGTGGCTGGGCGGCAGAAGGTGAGGGTCTATGGGGCAGCACGCTCCATGGTGGGCACACCTGGGACGGATGGTCGCTGGGCGGCAGAAGGTGAGGGTCTATGGGGCAGCTTGCTCCATGGTGGGCACACCTGGGCTGGGCGGCAGAAGGTGAGGGTCTATGGGGCAGCACTCTCCATGGTGGGCACACCTGGGCTGGGCGGCAGAAGGTGAGGGTCTATGGGGCAGCACGCTCCATGGTGGGCACACCTGGGCTGGGCGGCAGAAGGTGAGGGTCTATGGGAAAGCCCTCTCCATGGTGGGCACACCTGGGCTGGGCGGCAGAAGGTGAGGGTCTATGGGGCAGCACTCTCCATGGTGGGCACACCTGGGCTGGGCGGCAGAAGGTGAGGGTCTATGGGGCAGCACTCTCCATGGTGGGCACACCTGGGCTGGGCGGCAGAAGGTGAGGGTCTATGGGGCAGCACGCTCCATGGTGGGCACACCTGGGCTGGGCGGCAGCAGGTGAGGGTCTATGGGAAAGCCCTCTCCATGGTGGGCACACCTGGGCTGGGCGGCAGAAGGTGAGAGTCTATAGGGCAGCACTCTACATGGTGGGCACACCTGGGCTGGGCGGCAGAAGGTGAGGGTCTATGGGGCAGCACACTCCATGGTGGGCACACCAGTGCCGGGTGGTCGCTGGGCGGCAGAAGGTGAGGGTCTATGGGGCATCCCTCTCCATGGTGGGCACACCTGGGCTGGGCGGCAGGTGAGGATCTATAGGGCAGCACTCTCCATGGTGGGCACACCTGGGCTGGGCGGCAGAAGGTGAGGGTCTATGGGGCAGCACGCTCCATGGTAGGCCCACCTGTGCCGGGTGGTGGCTGGGTGGCAGAAGGTGAGGATCTATGGGGCAGCCCGCTTCATGGTGGGCACACCTGGGCCGGGTGGTCGCTGGGCGGCAGAAGGTGATAGCCCATGAGGCAGCACTCTCCACGGTGGGCACACCTGTGCCGGGTGGTGGCTGGGAGGCAGAAGGTGAGGGTCTATGGGGCAGCACGCTCCATGGTGGGCACACCTGGGACGGATGGTCGCTGGGCGGCAGAAGGTGAGGGTCTATGGGGCAGCTTGCTCCATGGTGGGCACACCTGGGCGGCAGAAGGTGAGGGTCTATGGGGCAGCACTCTCCATGGTGGACACACCTGGGCAGGCCGGCAGAAGGTGAGGGTCTATGGGGCAGACCTCTCCATGGTGGGCACACCTGGGATGGGCGGCAGAAGGTGAGGGTCTATGGGGCAGCCCTCTCCATGGTGGGCACACCTGGGCTGGGCGCCAGAAGGTGAGGGTCTATGGGGCAGCACGCTCCATGGTGGACACACCTGGGCTGGGCGGCAGAAGGTGAGGGTCTATGGGGCAGCCCTCTCCATGGTGGGCACACCTGGGCTGGGCGGCAGAAGGCGAGGGTCTATGGGGCAGCACTCTCCATGGTGGGCACACCTGGGCTGAGTGGCAGAAGGTGAGGGTCTATGGGGCAGCACGCTCCATGGTGGGCACAGCTGGGCTGGGTGACAGAAGGTAAGGGTCTATGGGGCAGCACACTCCATGGTGGTCACACCAGTGGTGGGTGGTCGCTGGGCGGCAGAAGGTGAGGGTCTATGGGGCAGCCCTCTCCATGGTGGACACACCTGGGCGGGGCGGCAGAAGGTGAGGGTCTATGGGGCAGCACTCTCCATTGTGGGCACAACTGGGCTGGGCGGCAGAAGATGAGGATCTATGGGGCAGTACGCTCCATGGTGGGAACACCTGTGCTGGGTGGTGGCTGGGTGGCAGAAGGTGAGGATCTATGGGGCAGCACGCTTCATGGTGGGCACACCTGGGCTGGGTGGTCGCTGGGCGGCAGGTGATGGCCCATGAGGCTACACTCTCCATGGTGGGCACACCTGTGCCGGGTGGTGGCTGAGCGGCAGAAGGTGAGGGTCTATGGGGCAGCACGCTTTATGGTGGGCACACCTGGGACGGATGGTCGCTGGGTGGCAGATGAGGGTCTATGGGGCAGCATGCTCCATGGTGGGCACACCTGTGCTGGGTGGTCGCTGGGCAGCAGAAGGTGAGGGTCTATGGGGCAGCACGCTCCATGGTGGGCACACCTGTGCCGGGTAGTCGCTGGGCGGCAGAAGGTGAGGGTCTATGCGGCAGCATGCTCCATGGTGGGCACACCTGTGCCGGGTGGTCGCTGGGCAGCAGAAGGTGAGGGTCTATGGGGCAGCACGCTCCATGGTGGGCACACCTGTGCCGGGTGGTCACTGGGTGGCAGAAGGTAAAGGGGTCTATGGGGCAGCACTCTCCATGGTGGGCACACCTGTGCCGGGTGGTCGCTGGGCGGCAGAAGGTGAGGGTCTATGGGGCAGCACTCTCCATGTTGGGCACACCTGTGCCGGGTGGTCGCTGGGCGGCAGAAGGTGAGGGTCTATGGGGCAGCACGTTCCATGGTGGGCACACCTGGGACGGATGGTCGCTGGGCGGCAGAAGGTGAGGGTCTATGGGGCAGCATGCTCCATGGTGGGCACACCTGTGCCGGGTGGTCGCTGGGCGGCAGAAGGTGAGGGTCTATGGGGCAGCATGTTCCATGGTGGGCACACCTGGACTGGGCAGCACAAGGTGAGGGTCTATGGGGCAGGCCTCTCCATGGTGGGCACACCTGGGCTGGGCGGCAGAAGGTGAGGGTCTATGGGGCAGCCCTCTCCATGGTGGGCACACCTGGGCTGGGCAGCAGAAGGTGAGGGTCTGTGGGGCAGGCCTCTCCATGGTGGGCACACCTGGGCTGGGCAGCAGAAGGTGAGGGTCTATGGGGCAGTCCCCTCCATGGTGGGCACACCTGGGCCGGGTGGTCGCTGGGCGGCATAAGGTGAGAGTCTATGGAGCAGCCCTCTCCATGTTGGGCACACCTGGGCTGGGCAGCAGAAGGTGAGGGTCTATGGGGCAGCCCCCTCCATGGTGGGCACACCTGGGCTGGGCGGCAGAAGGTGAGGGTCTATGGGGCAGGCCTCTCCATGGTGGGCACACCTGGGCTGGGCAGCAGAAGGTGAGGGTCTGTGGGGCAGGCCTCTCCATGGTGGGCACACCTGGGCTGGGCAGCAGAAGGTGAGGGTCTATGGGGCAGCCCCCTCCATGGTGGGCACACCTGGGCCGGGTGGTCGTTGGGCGGCAGATGGGAGCTGAGGGGAAGGTGGAGCGGGAGGAGGAGAAGCGGCAGCGCAGAGCCGGGAGGAGGCGCGCGCGGCAGTGACAAGCTGGCAGCACACTCGCACACACACATTATATACACTCGCACACACACACATATACACTCGCACACACCCATTTACACTCGCACACACACACATACGCTCTCGCACACACAGTGAGAGACAGGCGCGGTGCTGCTCGGGCGCCTCTGGCCGGTAACTTTCCCGGGTGCTGGCTGCAGCAGCAGCAGGAGGAGGAGGCGGCGGCTGCCATCACTGGGCTCCTCAGTGCGGTGCCGGGAAGCGGCTGTTCGGGGCAGCATGGCCGGGAGGTCCCGCAGACCGTGGATGAGTGTGGTGGTGGGTTTAATTCTGGGCTTCACCGCCGCCTCCTGGCTTATCGCCCCCAAAGTAGCGGAGCTGAGTGAGAGGAAGCGGCGCTCCAATGTCTGCTCCTATGCCGGCCACAGAGCGGGAGACGCGGAGCGCCAGCAGCGGCCCAGGGGCCACGAGGAGCCCCGAGGAGCCGGAATACAAGAAGTACACGAAGAGCTCCGCCATAACAAGCAGAGCCGGAGCCCCGCCACCGCCAACAGCACCGGCCAACACAGCGGCAGCCACAACGGCAGCAGCGGGGACGGGGCTCCCCCGGAGGAGAGCGGACGCCGCTTCCTCTATGTCGGCGTCATGACTGCTAAGAAGTACCTGGACAGCCGGGCGGTGGCGGCTTACCGGACCTGGGCGCAAGCCATCCCCGGAAAAGTGGAGTTCTTCTCCAGTCAGGGCTCCGAAGAGATCCCGCTACCCGAAGCCGTGCCCGTCATTTCCCTGCCCGCGGTGGACGACTCCTACCCGCCGCAGAAGAAATCCTTCATGATGATCAAGCACATGCACGACCACTACCTGGAGCAGTACGAGTGGTTCATGCGGGCCGACGACGATGTCTACATCAAAGGCGAGTACTTACCTTTCCCCAGCTCCCCCTGTGCCAGCCTCACTCCTGGGTACCAGCTATGCCCTGACTGGAGGATGGAAGCACCCTGCACAAGTGCTCTCACTACTTACCTATTCTGACAGCTGTCACTAGGGCTAATGTATGCTCACACCTGTCCCACACACCTGTGCCATGGGACTTACCTGTGCCAATGGTGCATTATAGCAAAATAAGGGCTGCGCTTGTGTTTTTGGAAGGAAAAAACTTTTCTGCACAGTAAGTAAATGGTAAAGCAAAAGGGGTTAAAGCGGAGTACACTTTGTTATGTCATACGTTACTCTTGTGTGACCATAAACTTCTATTTACCTGTGTTAGATTTGTTCAACGCAGCACATCTAGGTAAACTGGACCATTGAAAATAATAGGCAGCATTTCCCTTGTGACTTTTTTTTGCACTGTGTATATGCCAAAAATAATTCCTTGTTCATCTCACGATGTACTTGGCGAACAATAAATTGAATTGACTTCGCTGCACAATGCAAACGGACAGGTGTTATCATACACTAGGCACTCAAATCATTTTAAAGCACACCAAGGGGACCAAACACACAGTTTTTGTCACCCTCAATCCAGGCGTTAGGTCCGGTTAGATACCCACCCCCGGAGCATTCGGATTTGCCTTGCTATGTGAAACGCCACCATTTGGTCTGCTATTCTTATGCCAATGAACCCTTGCCACTGACGGCATCTCTTACATCATTCAGCTACCCCATGCTGTAACTGATTGGTTGGCGTGGGCACACGGAGGGATGCATGGGGGGGCCGCACACTGATTTTGAGCACAACTAAGGCCCTTATTTAAGAAGGGATAGCGTCAGGTAGTGGCTGGTTAATGAGAGGTAGCGACAGGTAGCGACTGGTGAACGGTCATTTATCAAGCAGAATCTGTTTAGCGACTGGGATAGCGGCATGTAGCGTCTGATTCATCATTTTCACAGCCTCAGCGAACAGCGCCAGCGTTCAGCCTTGCACAGTGCCAGGTATGACCTCTCGCTACCTGACGCTCTCCCATACATTTCAATGGACGATCCTTTTCTTCTCTTTAAACGGGTTTTTTTTTTTTTCTTGTTTCAAAAAAATCACAAGTAATTCTGTGACCTCTTCTGGCATTGAAATAGCAGTTTTTTCATAATTTTTTCATTTTTTATATATTTCCTCAGAAATGACATTACAAGTCTGGCATTAAAGTGTTCATGTTACAATGTTGTTACAATGTTATTCCATATGTTTTCGCTTTGTTACTAGTTGATAGATGCTTGAAAACAGACTTTAAACACACCGCCTCCTGCACTCTGGGCTTCAAACAAGTATTTTTCAGCGCCAGAGATTTGTGAGGCTGTTTTTTTGCTGAATATGGTGTGAGTCGGTCGCTATGAGCAGTCGCTAACATGCGCTCCCATACAGCACTGTACTGGTCAAATAGCGACTCTTCACAATGTATTCAACATTACTGAACAGCGACTGAGTCGCTATAAAGTAGCGACTCACGGCCGAGCACTGCGACTACTCGCGGGCGCTTTGAAAATGTCTGCTACAGACGCTCATCTGTCGCTACCTGCCGCTAATGATGAATCAGCCTCCCCGATCCCATTCAGCTTCTTTAGGCGCAGAAAGAAGCAGATTGGAACAGAGCTGTGTCGCTGCCACTTGCGCCTGCGAGGTACATGCAGCAGATCAGCCATCCTCCAGGGTGTCACACAGCTGGGCATCCCAAAACAAATGAAAATCACAGGTTTTGGTCCACTTACAATGTAATTGACCTTGTAATTTAAAAAAAAAAAGGTCAATGGTTATATTATGTGCCAAAAGGATGTGCTCAAAGTGCTGAGCTGATTTAGTGTCAGCAAAGTCTGTACACCAAGATCTACAAGAAGAGAGGCCACTGCTGAGGTGAGGGAGCTCACTCACAGTTACATATGCCTAGCAGCGTTGTCCTTTGTGCCCTGTCAGTCTGAATACAATCAGTTTGGCCATACACAGTAATATCTTATTGGCCAGTTCCCCCAAACTTGTGAAATGTATTCCAGTGTCCCTTATTGGTTTATCCTGGCAGTCATTATTGTGTTGGGTGTGGAGAACGATAGAAACTGGAAGGTTTATGGGCATAGCGGGTGCCAGCCTTGCACTTCTAGGCACCCACTCAGCTCTTAGCGGAGAGACAAGCAGAGCTTGCTGCACAGACAATATGACAGGTCCATACAGAAGCCCTGTTACTAATTACATAGTATGATGCTCCCGTTCAGTGACACACATACAGCGGCATCCAACTCATTTTATATCTGACTAGAAATAAAAGCACCATTCCCTGCCAAGCCGAATAAAATCAATCTGACCATACACAGCAAAAGCTCATTGGCTAGTTTCTACGGAATGTTTGTTTCTCAAACGTTATCTAATGTCTCTTACTGGTTGATCCTGGCAGTTCCGATCATGCTGTGTGTTGATAGCCATAGAAATTGGAGAGGTTAAGGGCTATGGGGGTGCCATCCCTGCACTTCTAGGCATCTGCTATCTTAGTGGAGAGACAGGCTGAGCTTGCTGCCTAGACAGGACGATGACAGATTCATACAGCGTGACAATGATGCTCCTGCTCTGGCAGTAACGGCACACACGTGCATCAGGCACCCAACCTCTGTTACATCTGACGTGAAATGACAGCATCATTCCCCACCAGGCTGAATATAATAAATCTGGCCATACAAAGTAATATCTGATCGGCCAGTTCCCCCTAAACTTTCTTGCAATGCAATCCTATGTTCCTTATTAATTGATGTTCGTTAAAATTGTCTATTAGGTGGCATAGACATTGCAAGGCAGAGGCGTAACTAACTGTGACCGAGTCCTGGTGCAGACATCAAACAGGGGCCCCAGCATTGCTCATAACTTTTCACATTTAGCCCCTGGGACGCCCCCGGGATACAATGAGACCACTAAACACTGAAACATCAAATACAGAGTGCTCTCTGTAAACTATGGCTTGTGAGCACAAATAATGGAGGGGGCGACGATGGTGGGGCCCCTGATCTCATGGGCTCTGATGTGGCTGCTACCTTTGCACCCCTGTAATCTTGGCAGTCACGATCCTACTTGTCTGTGCATAGGCCTAGACATTGGAAGGGTTACAGGCTTTCAGGGATCACACAGCTTCTCCTATTTCAGTTGGTGTTACAGAGCGTCAGATGAATGCTGCTCTGCTCGCCATGCGGTTACCTTTCAGTGGAAACATCTATGAAATGTCTGGATAGAGGGAAAAAAAATCCAGACGTCAATGTACAAATATGTAGCCTATCTGTAAATGGCATTGTGAATGCTAATACTGTGAAATGAATGAATGAAAAGTTTCCAGTGGGAGGCTGCAATGTAGAGTCATGATCGGACCAGGACAGGGCAAATTTAATCAGAAAACCCCTGCTTGCCTAAACAGATATGTTGATGGTCTATATAGCAGAGGGGCAGTTCAGCCGGTGCTAGCTGATACATGTAGAGATAAAGCCCAGAATGTACACTAAAGCCACCCAAAGGTGTTGCAAGGGGGATGCAGAGGTAGCAACTGCACCAGAGCCCATTGGGGTTTACAATGAAAGCATTGCCTTTATTTACAGCTGTTGGATGTGCAAGTGAATTTCTATTAGGTTAACAAAAACCAACACATAAAAAGTATCTCCTAAAAATTCATGTAGATATCAGCTTAAAGAGACAGTATCATCAGTAAAATGTAGAACATACATGTTTAATAGATCACTATAGGTGCCATGCTAACTGCTCTGCTACCTGTATTGTCTGCCAGGCACAAAAAGACCAAAGAACACCCCAGCTGCCATTTCACAAGTTGGATTTTCCCACCAAATGTGTAGTTTAAAGAGGGCCTACTGTATAGTCCAAAAAGGCTTTAGGTATTTTAACACCCCCTTGTATCATAATTTGGGATGCCCATCTAGTTAAAAATGCCTTGGAAGCTTAAAGTAATGTTTTATGCTTCATAATCACCTTTCCTCATACCTGGTCTATGGCAGTGGCAGGCCATGACCAGACCATTTTCTGCGTCAGCGACCAACCAGGTCCCCCCAGGCAGGCAGGCATGCACGCACACAACTGCGCAAGGCACTCTATATGCCCTCACTTCAAAAGCTATCGGCGTGGCCTAGATGAGTAATTCTGCTCAGTTTCAGTTCTCCAAGGTATCAAGATTTTTTCTTTTTTTAATTTAGATGTGTCCTCATGCAACATGGTTGTTGTGAAATTAAAATAAGGTTAGAATTTGATTGGCCAGCTGAAGTATCGAAATATCTATTATTCAAAGTAACTTTTACAGGTTTAGAGGAGAAACTGCTTAAGGTATGTGTAGCTAAAAAAAGCGACTATTCTAGCCTTACAGTGGACCAGCCTAGGATTTTCACCATCCAGACATTTCTATATATACATTTATATTTATATATATATATACATTTATGTCCATGTCCCCGGGGCATCCTGATTTGTGTTCAGTAGCTAAAGGGATATAAACAGCTGGAAGCATCATTCCTGCTGTGGGACTAAACCAAAGCTGCTAAAGAGTTCACCTGTTACAGTGGAAGGATTCTGGGAAATTAGTAATTTTTTTTGGTCAGAAAAACCCCTCCCATCTTAGGATCACAGACACACAGTGATATAGGAAACCTGGAAACAGCATGCTCATAAGTAAATCACAGGTCTGGGGGCACAATCCTAACACAAATGTTTATTTTAAATCCCATGACAAAAAGGGAGATTATCTTTAACTCTGCAGAAATTGTGACCTGGCCAGCATATATCATAATAGCTTTTGTATTAAAGGAGGGCATGTAGACTGTTTCTGCACTTAAAGTGGACCAAAACCCAGGATTTTGACTATCCTGGGTTTTGGTCCTTGCCCCCTGTGTGAAACCCCCCAGGTCCCCCGATCTTAATCACCCTCCCCCAATCCTACGGCACATGCACGCTCGGATCCGCTCCCGTCCCTTCGTCTAATAGCTCGTCTAAGGCCTGCTGGCGGCCGCATCTTCTGCTACCCTCTAACAGGGATTGTGCCTGTGCCGGCCATTCAGAAATGCCTGGTGCGGGCATGCGCCCTGCTAAATGGATGGCATGGATGTGGTCGCAAATTGTGCATGCGCATGGACCGGGAAAGAAGGTGAGGTTCTGTGGGGGGTTTCACACAGCGGGGCATCCTGATTCTGGATGCCTGGATGGAGGGAATCCAGCAGCCCTGGAATCTTATAGATTTCAGCATAGAGAAAGACAACACCATTTATCTCTACTTTTCCCATCTTTGGTTGAATCCAATTGCATTAAAAGACAGAAAAAAAATTACTGTATGGGGCCTTGAAAGGGGCCCATTTAATGTTCCTACTAGGGGCCTGTCACATTTAGTTACACCACTGTAAACCACTCCAGCACTTTCAGGCCAACTGAGTCATTCTTATTGTTGTGGTTCATGTGAAAATCCACAGCAACCAGCCAGCAACATATCTGTAATTCAATATAAAAAATGGGGCAACTAAACAAGATGATGGTGGGCACAGTAGATGTGTTTTTCAGCGCTAGCTGGCTGTGGGTTCTCCTTGAAGTGCCTACACACCGCCAGCGAGGGGAATGAAAGTGCTGACTATGGAGGGTTCTCCACACTAATGTGAGACTCAGCTGACCTGTCATTATGGCCACCCCGCTTTTGCTTCTGCCTGCGTCCTGCCACCTTTTATATGTTCTGCTTAACTAAACAGCAGTCCTACGCCAGTGCTCACTGTCATTGTCACTTATCTTGCTGAACTGCTCTTGCCATGGAGGAGAAAGAGCCGATGCCGGGGTATTGGGATTGAGCTCATTAGCACCATGCTGTGAATACATTGACAGATCGCTCTTCTGTGTAATCAGCTTTGTGTACACATAGAATGGAATGTCAGAGATTTGAAGTACCGTGCAGCATGCTGGTGGTAAAAAGTTCTTATGTGTCTCCCTATGCCCTTTTCTAACCCCCCCTCAAAGGAAAATAAGGGTACTTGTCAAATTGTGGTAGTGTCTGCTCTCATCCATCCTTCCCACTGTGCTGTAAATAAGCAGCTACCCACTGCACTGGAGCTGCACAAAGGAGCATTGGGTTATTTGGTGGGTCACTGCCCAGTATTGGTCTGTCAGTAACACCAATAAAAGGGATAATTAATGCCAGCAGCCTATTCACACCTTTTTTTGGCACACATTAGTAGTCAAGGTTTTCTTTACCAAAGCCTATTTTGTTTAGAAATCATAAACCTGGTCCTCCAGGTAAAAGCAGATGAGACCCTGGATCATTTAAGCCAGGGGAACATTGGCACCATTCTTCTTTACTTCTCATGCAGGCTCCAGGTGAAGACTGACCACATTAAAATTGATGCAGCTTCCTGAGTATTTTTTACTCACCATATATAGTTGTGCATTTGCTAAGCATTTGTACAGCTAAATATGATGCTGAATTGCACCAAGAGAAAAACCCATGAGAAAAAGCCTTTACTTGTGAGTCAAAAAATACTCATAGTCTCATAGTGCTGAGTAAGGAGCACTTAGCATTGCCATTCTGGTCCATCTTCCCTCTATCAAATCAGTTTAGTGGCCTGCTCCCTTTTGACAAAAGGAAGGGGTGCACTGGAGCTAGCAGAGGAGCACAGCTGTAAATGGCAAAGGCACTGTACCATTGTTCTTTTATTTTGCTGCAATTATGCTTTATAGAGTGAAGGCATACTCGCTCCCCCTGGGACACCCCGATCGGGCAACCTGGGGGTGAAACTCACCTGGTCCAGCGGCGCATGCGCGAGCAGCTGCCACTTCCCCACTATCCCTTTAGCAGGGAGCGTGCTCGCACCATGCTTTTTTGAATGGACAGCGCAGACACGCTCCCTGTAAGAGGGTAGCAGAGGATGCGGGCGCTGCTCGTGCATGCGGTGTTGGACCTGGAACGAATGTGAGTTTTTGGGCTCCGTGCGATTGGACGAGTGGCCGCACATGTGTCATAGGACCGGAAAGAGGTGAGTAAGTGACCTTGGGGGGTTCACACAGCAGGGCATCCCAGATCGGGTTGCCCCGGGGGCAAGGACCTAGGATAGTCAAAATGAAGCATTCGACTGCCCTCTTACCTGCCATCGCTTCCACACTGTTTATCGCACCTGGCTGCTCGGAGTGATCCCTGTAGTGCCAACTTTCTGCCTTCAGGAGGCATGTGTGGAGTACAAGCCCAGACCAAGGTGCCCATTTTTCTATATGGGCGGCTTGACCAGGTCTCATACTTCCCTGTATAGGCGCAGGAACTACAGGAAGATCACCAAGATGCTGAGTAGTGTGCACAGTGACAGGTGTTGCAGGAGCTACAGCAGTATTGTGCCTCAAATGGCACTTCTTATTTGGGTAATGCAAGAAATGGTTGTCCCTGTCCTGGCATGCTAAAGAAAAATGCACTCAGCTCCTAGACGACGGGCATAATCCCACCCAGGGGGGTGCTTCCTGTGAGTGTTTGGCAATGATATGCTATCAGTGGTAAATGCTTATAAGTGCATAGGGGCCCAAACAGGAGCATGCTTTTAGCACAGCAATTGGACTTTCTGAGCCCGCAGGACTACATAAGGGTACAGCTACCCTCATCTAGTAGCATTAAACCCGTTAAACCAGCTAGAAACGTTCAGGACTTAGATCCTTTGTAGTTCTTTGGCCTGTAGGCAGCTTTATTGGCACAGAAGGTTTTGATAGGATGCTCCCAGGCTAGCTGCGGCGTGGGCTCCTGCATCAATCAACAAGGGAGCCTACTGACTGCTAGAAGCAGACCACCACTCAGCATGGTCTTGTTTGCATCTCACCGCTTTTGGCATGGGAGCGTGCTATCAGCTCTGTGTCAAAATGGACGTGTTGCAGGCGCCAGGACAACAGTGGATAAAGCCAGCAGGAGGACAGGTAGGTAGGTATCTGAAAAAATATTAACTACAGTGTCACTAACTAGTCTTGAAGCAAAATCTTAAATTAAAGTTTTAACCTCAATATAACCTGAATGTTAGGGCAGCCTATTGCAGTGTTGGCCCTTGTTTGATTATCATATGCATTTTTACATACTATAGTATTCAAAATGCTTGCTGAATGCTGGATCATTTCTAGCTAGATGCCCAGCAGAACCATGTTTTATCCACTGATCTCATACACTTTGCATCACTGTGTGATCCTGTACGATGAGTCGCTGAAATATGCAGCTGTGGATAATACTCCATGGGAATGAATCCTTCCAGCACTGGTGATTAATCAAAGACACTTGGGATTGCTTGTAGGCAATATTTTAAGTAGTCTGAACCCCATGACGTCCTGTTCGCGAGCTTCTCATTTGAAAGGCACTGTATTTTATACTTTGAGTATAAAATCAGTTGGAGAGGTCAGAAAATCTCATGTGATTTTGTTCTCCACTGGTGTGGAGGCATCTTTAGTGTCCCATTGAGTATATAGGTTTTTGCACTAGACTTTTTCCAGACGAGTAAAAATATTTCTCCCAACAACATCTTGGAGGAGTATTTTGGGTCTCGGAGAAGTACAAATTTAGAAGTAATTAAAATGAACAATCTAGAGGTATAGTTGGTGTAAAATATTGGCTATTTAATGCAAGGAAACATTCCTAAAGCATCCAATAATGCTTCCATGCAATTAAAGTGGACCTTCACCCTGAATAAGAACCAAATCTTATGTTTCCCCCACCCTGTACATACTGATTGCTCACATTAAAAATCATCCTACCTGCATCTATTGCATGTTATAAGCCTTTAAACATCCAAGATGGCGGCTCATGGAGCATCAGGCAGCCTGCAAACAGGAATTGTCTTCTGACTGTGTCGCTCTGCATTCTGGGATTGCTGTCCTTTCCCTGACCTCAGCTCTGCTCTGTCTGTGCAAAGCTTTAAACCCCGCTCCCTGTACTTTATCCTGCTCTCCTTTCCTCAGTATGTGATGCTTCTGAGTCAAGATGGCGGCGCCCATATCCTAGAGTCCTGACCAGAGTTGCAGCCCAGTGGGGGAAAGAATATTAAGTAAGTGACTAAAAACTTAAAATATAATAATTTTAGATGCTGGGGAATAGCTTTTTCAGGGATTGGTCTTTTCATTAAATCATGCTGAAGCTCCGCTACACACACTGTAAACAATGGGATGCAAGAGTGACTGCATCCCCAGCATCTTTGGCCTTTGCACACACTCCTGTCATTCAGCCCGCATGCACTTCAGATTGCCATAAAAATATCCACAGCACACAGCTCTAATAGGACGAGAGTCCACACATACTGTGTAGGACCAGGGAAAGGTGAGTTAGTATAGGCGATCTGCAGGGGGGAGGTTCACACAGTGGGGCATCCCAAATAGGCATGCACCGGCGAGGGAAACAAGATAGTCAAATCCCATGTTTTTTCTGCTTGTTTCTCCTCTCTAGACTCCAGGGCCAGCCACTTGCATGTTGCAATTTGAGATACCCCACAGATCATCCAAAAACTCACCTTTGCTGCTCTCACAGCATTTAGCCATTCAGATGAAGCAGCACACCTCAGAGTAGAAGGAAGTAAGCGGACCTGGCAAAACTAGGGGGGGGGGTGGTTGTTTACACAACAAGGCATCCAAAATTGGGAGAGGATGCAAAATGGGTTTTGGTCTACTTTAAGGCTCGGGTCACATTAGGGAAAAGTGCCTCTTTTGTAGGGCAATCCGCAATCACGAGTAGATCGCTGCCCATAGTAACCTATAGGTCTTGTCACACATTAAACTCAGTTGGATGCAGCTAGACAACTAAAGACTGAAACAGCGTAAATAAATGGTGTTTCCTTTCTCTAAATGATGCCAATTGAACACAAATATGATAAATAAGTAGGAGGTGCATTCGCACCCCCTATAGTTACGCGCCTGCATAGGAGTGCGGCTCGACATTGTGCAACTTTTTCCAGGTCCTCCTTTTGGAAACCGTTCCACTAAATGGGGCCCAGATATTTAGGTTGCATGGGGCCCAGATACTTTTGCTAGTCCTCTTTGGACCCCATCATCCCATGTTCTTCTTCCAATAGGAAATCTAAGGAGAACAAAAATAGAAAAGGAGCAGCTAAGCCTTCCCCCTGTATCTGCCCATAGTTAGCAGCATTACCATGCACAGGACTGTCTATACAGCAGTATGGTCACAATCTCTAGTGGTGCCTAATTGTAATACTAATGCATGGCATAAATCTGTTGTGTCAGCATAGGAATCTGAAGTGACCGCTGTCCCGGTTTCCTTGCAGAGTGCACAGCTGCAGGGATGCCGGGGATGTGGCCCAACAAGTTGAGGGAACGGAAGAAAGGTAAGGGGTTTGCGGGTGTTCACACAGTGGGGCATTCCAAATCTGATGACCCTGGAGTCTTTTAGACATGTTTGACACCTCACATTTACACTTCACTAGACATTCCACCACACCATGCTATTTCCACATTTATACGCCTTAGTTCTCCTAAAATGTGGGTTCCAAATGTATAGCCCTTATTGTCCCATATCTTATTTCTAATACCCAACCCATCTAAACTCCCACCAATGCTAATTATGAAATTCATATAGAAAAACGATTACCTTATAGTGCAAGATGTCAGCCGTGGGTTCTTGTGGTGTTGTATAAGGGATTTCCCCCTTGGTCTTGCCTTGGGACACTGGTACCAATCAAAGTTCCCCCAAGTTGCTGCTGCTGCCATCTCTATGTGCCAGTGTGCCCCTCTTATATCACACGCATTGTAACCTCCTGTCCTTACTGAACCTATGTTTAACTCCTTTTAGCTTACAGTTTATCTACCCCTCTTTCTATCCCAACAGCAATGTGCTTACAGCCTTCCTCTCTTAATTCCCTCTATCTACGGGGAGGCTGATTTATTAATAGCGACAGTTGAGCGACTGTAGCAGTATTTTCACAGCGCCCGCTAGTAGTCGCTGTGCTTGGCCGTTGTTTGGTTGTTGACAGCGACTCAGTCGGTGTGGCGTAATGTTGAATACAAGGTTACGAGTCGCTATTTGACAGGTTCCGCGATGTATGGGTGCGCATGATAGCGTCTGGTCAGAGCGACCGGCTTCCACCATATTCATCAAAAAATCACGCTCAAAAAATTCAAGCGCTGTGAAATGCATGTTTAAACCCCAGAGCGCTGGAGGCGATGTGTTAGTTTTTTAACCCCCAAACCACCATATTTTTGGAAACCAAAAAAAAATAATTTAGTAATATGAATACATTAATATCAGACCTGTAATATCAATTCTGTACAATTTTTATTTTTTTCCCTTAAAAAATTATCTAAAATGGCAGAAGTGGTCACAGAATTTTTCACATTTAAAAAAAACACATTAATAACAATGAATTATTAATATTTAAAGATTGTTCCATTGAAATGCATTGGAGAGCGCCAGGTAGCGAGAGGTCATACCTGTCGCTGTTCAAGGTTGGACGCTGGCGCTGTGGGCTGAGGCTGGAATAATGATGAATGAGTGGCTATATGGCGCTATTTCAGTCGCTAAGCAGGATTGGCTTGATAAATGTGTGATTGTGGTGGGGAGCCAACGTTCTCGTGGCGGGGCCCGTCATTACCGGCCGCTCACCAGTCGCTACCTGTCGCTATTCCTTCATAAATAAGGGCCTATATATTTTCTTTATTGCATGGCACGGCCCGCTTCGGTATTCATTACAGTTGGGTTATTCTTCCACTAGGTGGCGCAGTGGTACTGCAGAAAGCTGTGGCATGTCCCGGCTCCCTATAAAAACAGGATTAACCGACAAATTCCCAGAGTTTCCTCTGCAATGATACTGCAAAGTTAGAAGATGGCTCTCTCTCTCTTGCGCAGGTGAGCGGGGCAACTAAGCCTGCGGCCCTGCATGTCTATTTCCATCCGTTTCTGGACCCTCACTGCCTCCCAGCCTCGGCTGACAGATCGGATGAAGGTAGAATAGCACTAGGGTCAAGTGCTCCAGGAGCTCTGCTCCTAGCCGCATCTATCTCTCTTCCCCCCCCCCCCTTTCTGACTTTGTTCGGGGGGGGGGGGGGGGGGCGGTGGTGGCGGTGAGCGGTGATATCTGTGGTGTTTTTGATGTTTTTTTGTGTTTTGTGGTGTTTTTAGTGGCCGCACCGCTTTCTACTGCGCTCCACGGCTGTGGGCGATATTTCCTGAGGTGATTTTGCTTGGTCATGGCGCCGGCCGGGTCACGTGAGCGCCGTTTTTCAGGCTCTTCGGGGGGGCGGGGCCTGGTGATGATGCGTATCGCATCGTCCCCCCTGCGGCCCGCCACTCGAGGTACCTCTGCTGGCGCCATTTTGGACGAGCTGCACGTCTGGTTTTCTCCCTTCATGACTGCAGTGCTGCTTCCTCCGGTGTCTCGACTTCTCCGGTGGTCTGTGCCTGAGCGACCCTATGGTGTCTTTGGTCCATGAGTCCCCCTTTGGAGTTTTTTATTGCATGGGGTGTATTTGTTGCGGGTTGCTCATGTGTCTATTTACTTATGTCTTTCAGGCGGGATACCCTTGGGTTGTGTTTTCTCCCGGCTCCAATCCTTCCTCCCTCTTATTTTCCCCTTCACTACTTCTCGGGACATCCCGTGGGAGGGCATCCCAGGTGGCTTCTGTCTTAGCCTTTACCCACCACTGGCCTATTGTGCCTGTATTAATCACCATATGGAGGCTTCTGGGGATAGCGTGCTTGGGGGCCCTTCGGGGCAAGTCTGGCTGTGTTCCATGTGTGGGGTATCCCCGGTGAGTAACAGTGTCAAGGTGTGCGTGCCGTGCGCTGAAAGTGTCCTTGCGCTCCAAGCTGGTTTGCCTGCTTCACTTCCCAGCTCTGTGCATCCCTCAGCTTCACCTACTCCCCCGCTACTGCAATTGGGCCCCAATTAGGGGGACATTTGCAGGGAGTTACGCTCTGATCTGGCTTTGCGGGTGGCCAACATTGCGAAGCAGCTTGCCAGGTCTGTTCCTAGTAAGGCCTCTGGCAAGAAGCAGCACCTGGATCCCAGATCCTCCCCTCTTCCTGAGATGTATGTGGGGATCGATGATCTTGGAGAATGTCACCCCCTTGTGATGGGAGAGTTTTCCCAGGATTCGGACTCCTCTGGGAACCAGCAGGAGGGTTGCGAAAGTGACCCTGGTTCGGCGTCCGGAGAGGACTCATGGTACCCTGAGGACACTGATAATATGCTGTCACATATTTTTGAAATTTTGCACATTGCTGCCCCTGAGGTAGCTAAGAGAAAGCAGGGGGAGCTTTTTCGCCCTGGTAAACAGCGTCTTCAGTTCCATGAGCAGGAACATTTCACCACCTTGGTGCTTAAAGAATGGGAATGTCCTAACAGGCTGTCTGCTGAAAGTATCCCTTTCCTGCTGATCTTAAGAGTTGGCTTGTCTTGTTACTCATATCTGGAGGCTTCACGTCTCAGACCAGTGGATTCAGGAGCTAGTATCCTCTGGTTGCATGATAGAGTTTGTGGCCTGGCTGTCTCCAGGATTTATCAGATCCCGGATGTTTTTTGAACCTCCTGTCTACTCAAGGGGTGTTTATGGTGGTTCCTTAACTGTTAGAGTCAGGAGTCTTTTCATAGGTCCCCCAACTGGAAGACTTTCTGAGGCCCATTCTGAGGGCATCAACAAAAGTCAGTCTGATTCCACCCCCTTTTTTTGCCTCGGCTGTTCACCAAGATAGTGGCAGGGGCGTGGCTCTGCTAAGGAAACAGGGCATCCGCCTCATTCCTGACCTGGACGTCATCCTCTTGGGCCAAGTCTTTCCTCAGATTGGGCAGGTCACTCAGACGGCGGCCTCCACTCTAGAATCCCTTGGCTGGGTGATCTAACATCCCAAGTGTTATCTGTTACCGTCCTTGGTGAGGGTTTTTTTCTGGGTATGACCCTGGATATCTCAGGTCAAGTGTTCCTTCCCCTGTAGAGGGTGAAGTGTCTTCAGATGCAGGCTTCGGCTCTGCTACCGTGTTCTCATCCCTATACCTTTCAAGGGATGCAGTTGGTGGGCCTGATGGTTTCCTGCTTTGGGTAGTCCCCTTTGCTCGTTTCACATAAGACATATGCAGTCGAACCTCTTGTCAGTTTTGGATTGGGGCCCTGCGTCCTTGGATCGGGAGTTTGATCTGTCTCCTCTGGCCAGACGGTCCTTCTTGTGGAGGTTGGACTCCAGGAACCTTCTGGGGGACAGGTCCTTCCTGCCCCTGTGCTGAGAGACGGTCGCCGCGTATGCCAGTCTGACCAGTTGGGGGGACTTCTGGAGATCCCTGAGGTTCCAGGGAAGGTAGGGCCCACATGAGGGCCATGTTTCCATCAACGTCCTGGAACTGTGGGCGATCAGGTTGGTTCTTCTTACCTGACCACTCACCTTCAGGGTTGAACTGTTCAGATCCACTCAGACAACCATATGACGGTTGTCTACATCATCCATCAGGCAAGTGAGCCTTCAGGGTAGGGTCCCTGATTCTGTCTTGGGCGGAACAGCATGTTCCCTGCATCTCAGCGGTTTACATTCTGGGGGTGGAAAACCAGGTGGCGGACTCACCGCTGGGGTCATCTGGATGTGGCCCTGTTTGGGTACCACCACAATCACAACTTTCAGATTTTGTCTCTGTTTCAGGATAATCCTGTCTTTGCTGTGTGTGCCTGAGCATTCCCTTGGTCGGAGTTCATGAGTTCCCCGTTTCCTTCTGGGCAGTGTTATATGCAACATAGCCCAGGAGCGGGTACCGGCCACCCTGGTGGCCCCTTCTCGGCTGTTGAGACCTCCATCTTGGTGCTAATGGAGTTGTCTGCTTCTGTTGTTTGATTTCATGATTAGGCCTATGAAGAAGTCCTTGTATTTCGTCTATTACAGGGTCTGACATGTTTACATTGCCCGGTAGGACTCTAAGTCTCTTCCCTGTAGGGGTTTCTTGCTATTCCCAGGACTCTGGAATTCTTGCAACTTGGTTGGATTTGAACCTTCGACTTAGTACACTCAGAGGCCAGGTTTCTGCTCTGGCAATTTTCTTCCATTTGTGCTTTTGCCACTTACTGACTGCTTCAGGTTTTCACAGGGTTTTTTCTCACCTGCGTCCACAACATACTACTTCTACCAGTCTGGGATCAAAATCTGGTGTTTTCTGCTCTGCAGGGGCCTCCCTTTGATTCTATCTACAAGACTGCCTTGCCCGTTTTGACTCTTAAGGTAGCCTTTTTTGGTGACTATCACTTATGTAAGACGAGTTCTCAGCTAGCGGCACTTTCCATCAAGCCTCCTTGTTTTGAGCAGCATCAGGATGAGGTGGTTTTCTGGCTTAAGCCGGTTTTTCTTGTCTAAAGTTGTGTCTGCCTTTCATCTCAATCAGGGCATTGTCTTGCCTTCCTTGTGTCCTAATCCTACTAATTCTGAGGAGCGGTCACTGCATTCTCTGGATGTGGTCAGGGCTCTGAAGTTTTATTTGGTTGCTATAGAGACTTTCAGGAAGTCTGATGCTCTGTTTGTTCTCTCTTCTGGACCAAGGAAGGGGTTGCCTCCGGATAAATCCAATATAAGCAAGTGGATCCGTTAGGCGGTGATTCAAGCCTATTCTGCTAAGGGAAAGGAACTCCCTTTAGGATTACTGCTCTTTCTACTTGTGCTATTGGTGCCTCTTGGGTTTTCAGCACCAAGCTTCTGTTTAACAAGTTTGCAAGGCCGCTACTTGGTCTTCTGTTCATACTTTTTACAAAGTTGTTGTTAAGGCCGCTACTTGGTCTTCTGCTCATACTTTTTACAAAGTTGTTGTTAAGGCCTCAGCTGATTCTGCTTTTGGCCGCAAGGTGCTTCAGGCGGTAGTGACTTGAACTACTGGCCGTTACTCTTTGGGGATCCCACCCTATTCTGGACACTGCTTTTGGATGTCCCAACTGTAATGAATACCGAAGCAGGCCGTGCCATGCAATAAAGAAAATAGCAATTCTGTAAGTACTCACCTGTAGAATTGTTTTTGTTCTTGCATGGCACGGCCCGCTTCGCCCCACCCTGGTTATCGTTATTCTTAGTTGCCTCTTTATGGTGATTGTTCCAAGTTAATTGGTTTTTTTTTACCTTTTTCACATTCCTTACCTTATTCTCTCCCGGCTTTTTGTCTCACTGCTTGTCTACGCTGGGAATTTGTTGGTTAATCCCGTTTTTATAGGGAGCCGGGAGATGCCACAGCTTTCTACAGTACCACTGCGCCACCTTGTGGTGGAATACCCAACTGCAATGAATACCGAAGCGGGCCGTGCCATGCAAGAACAAAAAAAATTCTACAGGTGAGTACTCAAAAAATTGCTTTTTTACTGTTTGAGGCTGGAGGCCACAGATTGGACATGCCTATGGTTAAGCTGCAGCACTCGTGGGGTTGGGATCTATGCTTCCAGGGTCCTGGCAGAGTAATATCAAACCCCAGTTCTGTTCTTTTAGCAAGCTGTGCCGAGGTACAGGACCAAAGAGCAGCCAAGTTTGAGGCCCCTGCTTTAAACGGTTAATGTAAAGCGCTAGTTCTCAACTGGTTTGTATGGAGATAGTCTGAAAGGGATTAATGACCACTATCTCTTCACCTAACTTCTAGTAGTTTAATACACTCTACCTGATAGAGCTAAACTCTGTTGGGCCATCTACCAGGCTAACAGTGTGAGAGTACTTAAGAGCCTTAAATTACTTTCTTACATTTTGTTCCTCTCTGGTGGGGTATCCCAATTTGAGATGCTCCGCTGTGTGTATCCCCTGGGATGGCTCAGATGTAATCTTTTCCACGTTCCAGTGACCACTCACCCGGTCAGTTGTGCTTGTTCCATTCCATTTTCTTTGCCGCACTGATAATTGGTGCAGAAAAGAAAATCTGAATGGAGTGACTGTGGCTGGCACCCCCCACCCCCGCCTCTAGCTTTAGATGTCTCCATGTTGGCCATTCAGAAAGGCCTGTAGTGGGTGCACATCTAGCTAGAGTTATGCTGGGGATGCGCCTGCAGCTAGAAGGGTTCGACAAGGGCTTGTGTCTCCATCGGAGCGAGAGCAGCCAGATCCCTAGCATCTCTGGGCTGAGGTGCACTACCCTGCCCAGCCATTTGGATAGACTTTCCCTCCCAAGTGCCAAGTGCCCAGCCATTTTCCGAGCATTAATATGCAAGGCAAATGGCTCTGATTGGGGATTGACGAGAGCCTGCGCATGCACCATAGGACCTGGTGAAAGTGAGTTTTTACTGGGCGATCTGGGGGTTTCACACAGCGGGACATCCCAAAGGAACAAAACCTGGGATTCTGGTGCACAAGTAGGTTCCTATTGCAAAATGAACCTAGCCTACTTACTCCCACTGTTCATTAACTGCAACATAGAAGATACTCATATTTTCCTAATGAAGCGCTCTATGATGGGGGATATGAGACTGCTGCATATGTGCTGCTCTGCTAGAAAATGGTGAGCATCTCTTTAGCTCGTTGATGGCATGAGGGTAAGGCTAGGTTAGACGAGTGTCCCTGTGGACCAGGACCTTGGCACAGAGGTGTGGAAGAGGGTGAGTCCACTTTAGAAATGTTAAAAAAAAAAACATTGACAACCACAATGCCCTGAACAGTATTCTAGCCTAGGCTTGTAGTTCCGCATTTGTTGTTTTATCAAGACAACCAGTGAAGAAAGTTTTTTTTTTTTTCAATTACTTGAAATTTCTCAGAAAGGAATCAGAAACCTTTGTCATAGGCTCTCGTTAAGGCTGGTGCATAGAGGCACTGGTGCGAATGTGAAACTGAGCCCAAGAGTGTCCTTATAATTAATGGAACGATACATGCACACCAAAGTCTCCTGCCATCCACCATCTCGTAGCTGTAAAGCCTCTTCAGGCTCATAAACACCTCATCACGATGATTCCATCAGTGCAATGAAGTACTGAGTCAGAGCTTGGCTGCCGCAGGGCTGAGGGCACAGTAGCAGGCGCTAAATCTGCTCCCCCTGTTGCTACATCACTGATGCTGAACATCAGAATCTCTCAGCATTTCAAACAGTTGGCGGATATTATTCCCAGCGAGTATTCCTGCACATGCTTAAAGGGAATCTACAGCCGTGTTACGCAGGCAGTCTCTGGTGCCAGAATGTGCTTTTTTCTTTTTATGCAGTGTGCTCCATTAGCTCTAAATCCTGGGGTGACCCCTCGTTTAGATGGCAGAGATCTTCAATGTTATATGGCCCCCTCTAACAATTAGGAAAGTCTGTGCTGCTGGGAAAGGGGTCTGGAAAGGAAGAATAAACACCACGCCTCCTTCCTCATTCACCAGTCTGATTAAAAAATACTCTGCATCCTCTTGCTTCATCATAAAGTCCTTTTCAGTGTCTGTGTTGATTCCCTGGGGTGTTTTGCCTTGATTCCAGTGTCTTGTTTAAAGTGTGTCATAATGTCTTGTGCCCTTAGAGGGTGTATACCACTTCAAAAGACCCGAGATCAGGCTAAACCTTTACTGTTTAGCCTGATCCCGTGTCCTCTGAAGGCCTACAGAAAATAAGCCCTACCCCAAAAACAGTGTGATTTTTCAGCATTTTCACAAAAGCTTTAAAATATAAGCCCTCCCACGAAAATAAGTCCTAGTCATAGAGGGACAGATGCTGCTCCATCCCTACAAACTTGCTTCACACTGATGGGGCTGACATATACTGATGCTCAGTATGAGGTAGGATCTTTCCCCTTATTGGGGCACAAATTTTAAGTCATGGGGTGGTGATTTATTATTATTAATGTTTATATAGCACCATCATCTTCCATAATGCTTTACAAGGTATGATTACAGACAAGGTAAAACATATAGTACAGAGAACAATACAAACTAGATGCCACGAGGTTTAAACCTAGTGTTGTGAGCACGGGAGACAATAGGAAAGAGAGCCCTGCCCTTGCGAGCTTACAGTCTAAAGGAAGGGGGTAGAGACAAAAGGTAGGGATTATATTATATTGCTATTTGTATTCATATTAAGACCTCCTCTGAAAATAAGCCCTACCGCCTTTTTCAGCACAAAAAAATATTATAAGACCTGTCTTATGTTCAGGGGAAACAGGGAACCTTCTTTAAAGAGGACCAAAACCCACCCTGAAGTCTATGAGACTCCAGGGGAGGCATACTCACTCCCCTGGGGCATCCAGATGCGGGGTGCCCTGCTGTGTGAAATCCCCAAGGTCGCTCGGAAACTCACCTTCTTTCTTTGTCCAACGGCACACTTGCGAACAGCAGCCGCATCCCCGCTATCCCTTTAGTAGGGCACATGCCCGTGCCAGGCATTTGTGAATGGCAGGCGCAGGCACGCTCTCTGCTAAAGGGTAGCGGGGGATGCGGCCGCGAGCGCGCTCAGATGCACTCACATTAGACAAGCTCCTGGAGAAAGGGGCTGGAGTGCTGACTGGACAAGAGGCTGTACATGCGCCGCAGGACCAGGGAAGGGGGAATAATATCTGGGGGGCAACCTGGGGGGTTTCACACAATGGGGCATCCCCAAAAATCCTAGGATAGTCAAAATCCTGGGTTTTGGTCCACTTTAAGGTTCCCAATGAAGGTAAATGCGGAAAAGAGCAGAGCACACTGCAGGGAAGCAACATCATCAGCAGTGCTTGCTCTCTGCCTCTTAGCTGTCATGGGAACCCAGAAGAAGGTGCGTTTTTAGCCTGATCTTGGGTTTACTGTAGTGAGACACACTGTAGGCATTGTAAATTCGGCTGCCCCCTATGGATTTTAGTAAGTAAGCCAAAATATTTTTGAGACTTGAAAGAGGACCTTAAACTATTGTTTCCCCCCTCTGCTCCCACCTCCCAGCATGACCCAACTAGGGAAAGAAAAAAAAAAACTACTGACTGGCTCTTGTGGAAATTTCAGTCTGAGGGAGATTTTACTCAGTCCCTGCTATAGCAGCAGTCTCGCTGGCCAGGGATTGGGTCACACATGTCACTCAAGCCCTGTTGTACTGCATGGATCGGTGATAGAATGCATTGATGAGGCCTAGCTAACCCCGGGCCCTGCCACCCTCATTTCAAGTGGGAAGCACACTCTAGTCACCGGAGCCAACCATACTGAAACTCAACTACTATAGCCCTCAGTGTGATGAAGTTCACGGTATAGAAGATTAGTACGTTTAAATTACCCTAGGCAAGGACTATTATATTAGTGTGCCTAAAATGTACAGTGTTCAAGCTAACCAATTCAGGTGTCTACACATTCCTGGCAGTGCACTTGGGCTTGTTTTAAAAAGAAGTGTCTGCATCCTCTTCTTATTTGATCCTGTTTCAGTCTATCTGTTTATTGCAGGCTTCCCCGGGGTGTTCTGCATTGAATTTGGTGCCTTGAGACGTGTTTAAAGTGAACCAAAAGGCTTTTGGCTCAGTTACTAAGATCCCTAGAGGGATGCCCGCAGTGTCTGCCACTTTAGAAGGCTTGAGATCAGGCTAAATAGTTGCTTCAAGGTTCGCAATGCAGATAAATGCCAGAGAGAGCAGCGCACACATCAGCAGCTTTGCACACTTATCTCTGCCGCTTTTATCTTCTATGGGAACCTGGAAGAAGATATGTATTTAGCTTGATCTTGGGCAGTGTAGTGGGACACACTGGAGAGCATCCAAAATCAGGACCTCAGTAAGTGAGCCCAAAGCCTTTTCAAACACTTGATTCACTTTAAAGAGGACCTAAAACTATTGACCCCCCACCACCCCATTATTAAGATAGAAAAATGCTCCTACTGTTGTGGAGCTTTCAACTTGAGTAACATGTAAGGATTGGGTTTACATGTTACTTGAGTCATGCAGCTCTGCATGGATCATGCTGGATCACAGCAATCAGGCTTAGCTCACCCTGTCCTTGCTCCCATTCTCTGCACCGCAGCCAACCACGCTGATACTTGAAACCCCCCCTTAGATGCATAAAGATGGCTGGAGGCCACAATGTCCAGCATGAATGCAGTTGGCAATGGGTTGCACTATTACATGTTTGGGTTTGCCATACAGGAGTAGCCAAACTTTGTTTATCACAGATAGGGAGGTTGGGTGAATTTACTAGGATTTGAATGGAGGTCCACTTGAAAGGAACTCTGCCTAATGGAAAGGAAAGGTAAACTGCCTAATGCATATATAGACATTATGGGCAACTTAAAGTGGACCTTCAGCATCATTTAATGAAAAGCCCAAACCTTTAAAAAACTATTACCTAGCATCTAAAATTGATATATTCTACATTTTTAGTCGCTTATTATTCTTCCCCCCACTGGGTTGCAACTCTATTCAGGACTCTAGGATACGGGTGCCACCATCTTGCCTCAGAAGCATCACATACTGAGGAGAAGAGGAGAGCAGGATAGAGTACAGGGGGTGCGTTATAACTGTTCTTTGCACATACAGAGCAGAGCTGGGGTCAGGAAAATCCGAGAATGCAGAGTGGCACAGTCAGAAGAGACTTCCTACTTGCAGACAGCCTAATTCTCCATGGGCCGCCATCTTGGATGTTTAAAGGCTCATAAAATGCAGTAGATGCAGGTAGGATGATTTTTAATGTGGGCAATCTGTACAGGGTGGGGGAAACATATAAGATAGACTCTTATTCAGGGTGAAGGTCCGGTTTAATACATAAACCACTCAACCTAGCAGTTTTATGTTTTTGGGTTCAGGGAGGAAACCAGAACCTTTAGATGAAATCCCACACAAACAATGGTGGGAAAACATAAAGACTCTATGCAGAATATCCAGTGAGAGGGTGTCCAGTGTGGGATTCAATCCCTGGACCCAAGATGATATTGTTACTCATCATCCCGTCCTCTGTGGTTCTATGTCTTCTCTACGTACACAAGGAATTATGTATCACACATCTGCCCCTTCATGCTAAGCAAGTGTTCCTCGTCCAAAGCTGAATTCCTCGTTAGGTCTCCTGAGAAGGTTTTGAAGGCCACTATCAGGCATGTGCAACCACAATTCCCAAAATGTTGTTTCACATCGTACAATGTAAAGAAAACAAGAATGCAATGATTTAGAGTTCTCATATACCCGTATGTTATTCACAGTAGAAAACCTATTAGAAGTTTAAAGTTAGACATTTTTGTTGTTTAATTGATGGCAGCCACGCATCTCAAAATAAGTTGTGACAGACACGTTCAGCAATGGGGTCTCAAATCTTAAAAAAAAAACTACCTTTCTGGTAGTAAAAAAAAGGTTTTACCAGGAGGTTGGGTCAAATTTGCCTAGAATCACTATTGTTTTCACTGAACATTAACAGTATATTGCTGTTGTGTAAAGTGTGTGGAATTCCTGCATAATTTAAAGAGAGCTAGGGATTACTTCTCTCCCGTGTCCGCCTGGTAAATGGAGCCCATCGTATCATTCAGCACTGGCTGTATCATTTCCAGGAGGCCAGCAAGACACAATGAGAGATGCGATAGAATCAGCTCACCGAGGATCACTTTATCTCTAGACAGCGTGATCAGAGCTAGATTTTACTTAACAGATGCCATAACTTTCATGGGACAGCGCCAGATACACAGCTAAATAACAGCAGTGGCTCGTTTCAATTTCCCCATCTAGATAAGAATGTGCACCACAATAGCCAGTCAGACAGTCAATCTCTCATGGAAATGTGGGAATCTCACTTTCAATTAACATTATTCAGCCCTGTCGTTATAAGTGACAGGACTGCAGTGAGAGGTGTTTTCTTCTATTCCTTTGCCCTTGTCATTCTAGAGCAATTATTTAGCTCCATTAAGCACATGTCATTAACTGTTATGTATGAAATAACAGTGACATACAAATCAGCCTCGTTAGGAGCATGCATTAAGAAATACATTGTTACCTTCTAGAGTGGGCTGATCTCAGTGCAATATTGTTTCTGCACTGCTACATTCATCTGTGTTTTCTATATTTATGTTGAATAACTTGTAGTGATTAGTTGGGATGGAGAATAGACACCTTATTTAACACCCCCGCCCCATCGCAAAACACAGCATACAGAATGTGATGAAACCCATATCCCATGGCCCTGGCTGATGTCTCTTTCACCGAGATTACATGGTATGTTTTCATTAATACTGGTCCAATGACCCAATGGCTCCTTCACTACCACCCTAAAGCCCCCCTCTGGCAAAAAACTATTTGAGCAGGCTTAACTCCATGCAGATGTTCTGGAATAACAGGACGATTCTTTGCTGCAGAACTGCATGGGAGCGGCCATCTTGTCAAACACATAAGCATGAAGGGAGAGTTGTGACATCAGCAGCCCACACCAAACTGAGAGAGAATTAAAAGCCTCAGAAACACGGCCAGCTTATGTATTATGTGTATTATATAAACACACGCGCTGAATAACCAGCTACTAGAGAGATTGTGTGTGTGAGGCGCCTGCAACAATGTTTCTTTATCACTGTTCACTGCAGAATCTGGATTTACCACACTCCCATTCAGTCAATGTAAACAATATGTAACTTCTAAAGTGTTACAATTCTTTCAGCTGTTCAGCAGAGCAAGAACTCATCACAGCTGATGTTTTTCTACTAAAAATAAAGGAGGATTTTACTGATATGTGAGGTTTTCATAAGCTGGACTCATGTATGTGGCAAGATGGCCGCTCCCATGAGCTCCCATGCTATTCCACAACATCTGCATGGAGTTACGCCCTATTAAATAGTTAATGCCACTGACTGCCAAAGTGGGGCTTTAGGCCCCAAAAACCATTGTTGTAGGTTTCCACAAGCTGGATGTGTTTCTGAGCAATTTATCTCTCTCACTTTGTTGTGGGCTTCCGCTGGCCCAGCTCTCCTCTTATGTGTATGTGTGTAACAAGATGGCCGCTGTTATTCCAGAACATCTCACTGGAATTGAGCCCTCTCAAATAGTTATTTGCCAGAGGGGGCTTAAGGGGAGCAATTTACTAAACTTTTTTTTTTTTTCTTTTGGTTAAAGCTTGTGGCAGAAATTCAGGCTGGGATACCTCATAGAGGCATCAGACAGCAGCGCAAGATTGGAACTTCTCCCACAAACGTGTCACTTGACAAGGGAATTGCACTTGGCTTGTGCAGCACAGCCAGTGGCTAGGAACTGCTTACACCCACTTTGTTAAGTAGTGCAAAGTGCGAGATTTAGAATCGAGCACCCGGGAGCTCCAACAAGAGAATAGTGACAGCGGCCAGGAGGATGGCGTGACCTATACTGAGGTACACTTAGGCCATTAAGCACAGTGGCCCAAGATAAGCATATTGTGGAATGATTGTACTGATTTGTGTTTGTAAGGGAGATGTTGGTCCGGTTTAAAAGATTTTCCAGATTATATCCTGATCATTTGTGTCTGCCGCTGTGTGATCAGACACGCTGCAGGAAGTTTGGCTCCAAAAACAACTCTTCCGGACCTGTGTGTTGCCCTGGGGAATAATTAATAAAATGCTCCCAGTGCTGCTCAAGGACATTTCCATGGTCAGATGCCCCAGAATGTTTGGCTTGGCTCCAGTGAAGGAATGAGACATTGCAGATAGCATACCTCATATCTGAATTACAAATTAGAGTAAAGTTGCATTGATTACATTTCCATGTGTGAGGTCTACATCTTTCCACCTGATCCAAATGGAAGAATGTAGGCTGGTGGAGATCACATGAAGTGTGCCTGTGGAATCCTGGAGAGAGCATTAGAGAGGGACACAACAGCTGAAGAAATGGGCTTGGTCAGTTAGATGTGGAGTGTCTGCCCTGAGAGAGTGTAGCCCTTAATGGTCACCCAGATGCAGGATTGGAGCCCTTAATAGTCACCCAGATGCAAGATTGGGGCCCTTAATGGTCACCTGGATGCAGGATTGGAGCCCTTAATGGTTACCTAGATGCAGGATTGGAGCCCTTAATGGTCATCCAGATGCAGGATTGGTGTCAGTGAGGAGGACTCTTTTTTATGTATCATGAATCATCTGGGAGTGAGCCTAAATCCAGTTTGGCCCCTTACATACTGTACTGTCCTCATCTGAGATTAAAGTGGACCAAAAACCAGGATTTTGACTTTCCCCCCAGATTGCAGATGGCAACTCACCTCTTCCCGGTCCTACGGCACATGCATGGCCGCTTTTCCAATCAGTGAGCTCGGGGCGGCTGACGTTGTGTCGTCTAAGCCTTCGTCTAAGGCCATAGGCTCCGAATGGGCTGGGGGCTGCACCCCCCGCTTCCCTCTAACAGGGAGCGTGCCCACGCTGCCCATTTACAAATGTGCCCTGCTAGAGGGATAGCGGGGATGCGGCCACAGCTCGCACATGTGCCGTCAGACCAGGAAACAAGGTAAGTGTATGGGGCGACCTGGGGGATTTCACGCAGCTAAATCCTGTTTTGCGCTTTCTGCTTTTCTGTTTGATCAGGCAGGGGAGGGGGCACCTTTCTATAGTTCGCCTCAGGCAGCAGAGAGGCTAGTGTCATCCCTGGGTGTCCATTCAATTCTGTTAAACGCAAACCATAACCCTTTCAAACCAGGCTTACTGTCTAAAAGACTCTAGGGATGCATCTGCATGTTAACCCCCTGGTTCTGTCATCGTACCTCTTACTAGTGATTGCAAGGCAAATGCATAGGCCTCCTCGGTTATCCCCTGCAGACACCCACGACAGACATAACTTAATGGTGGGTACGTACAGCTGGAGAAAACAGACATCAAGAGATGCAAGGCAATGAATGATGATTGGAGGAGATTCACACATAATGTGCTTATATGAGCATTGTATACTTACACATACATTCATGCTCTGCTTTTGACCCATCCATGCAGTAATCAAAACCCACTTCTTACCTCGGTTTGAGATAAGGAATGGCTGCACCCAGGAAGGGGGGAGCTTACCAAATCGTTATGCCCCCTGTAAAGCAGACAGAAACATTTGGGGGTACCCTGGCCCTCCATACATCCTGACTTGGGATGTTTGTCTGCTTTAATCCTAGAAAGCCTACAAATTCGGTAAAATACCTTTCCACACTCCAGTGCTTTCATCAGCTGCATCTGTGCGTTTACTGCCTTACCAGCAACAGGGCATGCATGCACTGCAGGTGAACACCATTGGCCTCTGCCCATTTGAGATAGGCATTGGGCACAGGAGTGTGGTCCGGGCAAGTATTTCTGATATTTGGGCTCCCCGAAGTCATTAAAACAGACACATTCCAAAATGGATATACCAGTGGTCGGGGATTCAGCAGCCCCTGAAGTCCAATGTGGGAGGAAAAACCTGAAGGTCAGCTTTAAAGCAGGTGTATCGCAAAATTGTGTAGTATTAAAAATCCATCTAAACACATTGGCTAATGAGAGGAGGGGTCACCTATACACCTGAACTGAATTATATTTTCACCAAGCTTGTGGTTTCTTCTTCTGGTAGGAGTAAAATCCAGCAGTGCCAGGTCTGAGTGTACTGTCCCCTCCTGATTTCTTTTTTCCTTTCATTAAAAGATAGAAACAAGCCTGGCTTGATATTTCTTGATGTTAGGTGTATAAGTGACCCCACCTCCCGCCATCCAGCATATTTATATGGATTTTAATCATTAGACCATTTTTTTCGCGATAGTGCTCCTTTAACTTGCTGAATCATGTGATTGTTTCTCCATTTATTCATATTCCTGAGAAAAAATGAAAATGAAGGTAAATTACCCCACACAAGCAATGTCTTATGCTTGGACTATTTTTGCAGTTTAAACCGTGTGTGGGACAGTTTAGATGTTTGTGTTAGAAAATATGCCTCAGTGCTGATGCCACAGCCTGGGCTTTCTCGAGAGGGTTTTTACAATGATAAAATATTAACTAGATTTAAGAAATGGACAAAACAAATCTGCAGTTTAATCTTTTAAAGAGCAGAATAATGCACCTGGGAGCACGTTACAGTACAAACTCACACAGCAATGAAAGGGCAGAACAAAAGCACTTAGAGGGGATTTGTCAGATAAAGCAATTAAGTCATTTCATTATTAAAATATAAAAAAATATATTGGTAGCACAGGAGGTCATTTATCTTTGCTTTTTTAAAAAGCGCCAACACATTTTCTGCAGCACATTCCATCAATGCCTTTAACATTTAAACCCTTATTTAGTGAGAGGGTTTTTGAGGCTGTGGGAGGAAATTTATGCACATTTAAGAAGAATATATAGTACCTAAAGCAGACAGGCAGGGTCCAAGGGGGGGATCAGACTTGTGAATTACTTGTTTGCCTATATTATTATAAATTTAAGTTAAATAAAGTTTGCATATTTTTAAACTAATGGGGGTCAATTTAGCACTTTGTGTTTAATTTTAATTGACCGTCTTGAGCTGCACAAAAAGTGGGACAGCTGAAACCAGTTTGTGGGTGGATGGTGTGGTTTGCAGGCATTGCTTAATTACAGGCCTTTAAGGAAAAATTATCCACAGCATTCTATGGTACTCATCTGTGTAAGTAGGCATAGCCTTACTCCTGGTCACATGCTCCAGGGATCTTCTAGCGATAAAAAATGTTGGTGATTGAGCCAGTGCTTTCCATGCATTCAGCTACTGCCAAGAGTGAGAGCAGTTGTAACCAGAAGTCCTGCATTTGTTGGGACAGTATTCACCATATTATCAGCAAAGTTGGACATTTTTTAGGGGGACAGTGGGACAAAATGCCTCAAAGTGGGACTGTCCCACCAAATGTGGGGCATGTGGTCAGTGTATACAAAAAGGTCCTCAATCAACCACTAAATTGCCAATGAAAACTAATGGCACTATTCTTAGCATACAGTACGTCCTGTTCCAAATATAATACTTACAATCGGGTTATACTCCGCCAGATGACGCTGGACTGCAGAGACATCGAAAATAGGCTCCTCCCGGCCCCTCAAATACCCAGGGACCTCCCACAAATCCCCAGAATTTCTCTGCAGTCTGGCTAAGGATGAGAAATTGGCTCTCTACTCGCAGGTGAGCGGGGTTATTAACCTGCGGCCCTGTAGGACTATTCCCACCCGTTCCACTAGTAATATGCCTCCCAGCCTTGGCTGGTCGGGTGAAGGTAGGAAGCACAGCTGTTAGGTGCTTAGGAGCGCTGCTCCACCGGAATCCCCCACCAAAGGGTAGGCGGTTCAGGCTTATGGTGAGCCTCTATGGGATGCCTCTCCCGCACTATTGCCCCTTGCCCCTGCCTATCGGTGGGCCCTTTTTAAGTGGCCGCCGTCCTCCCTCATCCTCCTTGTAGTCTTCGGGGGAAAGGAGGGGGGGGTGTGTATGTATGTGTTTAGATATGTATGTATGCATTCTGTGCTTTCTCTTTTCACATGCCTTTTATTCTTGTGTCAGCCGCTGCGCTGACTTGTCTTGACTCTGCATTTCAAATTTGCCGCCGCCGCCGCCATCATTGGCTGCTGGCCATTCTGGCTTCGCACTCTTCGGGGGGGGGCAGGGCCCGTCTTTGGCGCGTTCCGCGTCATCGCTGTTACTGGCCCACCCCTCGAGGTATACCCAAGCCATCTTTCCTGATTGGTTGGCCTATGCGCGACGGACTCCTACCTACGGCGGTCCGTAAGTGCCCTCGCGGGCGGCTTTATTTCCTTCACATTTGTTACGATGTACTTAAGGTCTTGTCTGCTTATGTCTTTCAGGCGAGACGAACCCTTCTTGGCTTCTCCCGGCCCTGTTTTAGTATATTACTTGTAGGCCTTGTAAAAATTATACTCCCACTTCCCTAGCGAGTTATTGGGGCATCCAGGGTTGCTACATAGCGTTATTCCCTATCGGCGTATAGCGCCGCTATAATCACCATATGGAGGCATCCCAGGATAATGTGACCGGGGGCCCTTCGGGACAAGACTGGCTGTGTGTAGCGTGTGGGCAGCCTCATGCTGACGCTGACAAGGCGCGGGTCTGTGTACCCTGTGCTGAGCAGGTGCTTGCATTGCAATCTGGCCTGCCAGTGGCTGCACCTCATTTCACTTCGCCTACTCCCCCAAGCTTAAACCTCACTCCTACTGAGTTGCATACAAGTGGGGATTCTCAGCCTAATGTGTCTTCTAGACTGGCTACTGTTGAACAAATTATTGCGAAGTCCTATGGGAACTGAGGAGTTTTGGAATCTGTGTGGCTATACCCCGTCTGATGAAGGGGAGCACTTTTCTGATTCAGGCTCATCTGATGAGAGACCAAGGGGTCATGACGATTCTGGCTCTGACCCCTGGGCCCCGGATGACACTGACAGATTATTGACCCAGATTTTTGAGGTCCTGTCTATCTCTCTCCCTGTTGAGGCTCCCAGGCAAAGAGGGGAGCTTTTTCCATACAGCAAAATCACGTTTGGAATTTCCAGAGCAGACACATTTCCATAACCTTGTGCTCAAGGAATGGGAGCGCCCCAGTAAACTTCCCGGGGTTCCAAAGAGTTGGGATAGGAAGTATCCCTTTCCTGCTGAGGTGGTTAAATGTTGGTCATTCCCCCCCCCCGAGGTGGATGCCCCGATCCTAGGGCTATCTAACACCTCTGTCATGCATTCCCCTGATTCTACTACCCTGCGGGATGCTGAAGACTGGCATATTGATCAGCTGGCATCCCACGCCTTTGCATGTGCGGGGATGGCGCTGCGCCTGGTCTGTGCCTCTGCCATTACTGCTGTGGCCACTGGAACCCTTATCAGAAATATGCTTGATAGTGCTGCTGATGATTTGCCTTGTGAGATGTTTAATGCACTCTCCATTTGTGATGTTTTTGTAAATTTTGTCCTATCAGCATTGGATGACACCATCAGAATGTGTGCCAGAACTTCTGCCCTTGTGGTGGCTATATGCCGCTCGGTTTGGCTGCGCCAGTGGGCTGCTGACAACGCTGCCAAGAAGGCCCTCACTGGCTTTCCATTTAAAGGACTGCGCCTGTTTGGGGACCACCTGGACCTTTTTGCTAAGGGAGGCAGGTTACCCCAACGCAGGCGGCAATCTCGGCCCTTTCGGGGTCAGGGTTCCTTCTCCTTCCCTTACCGTGGTGCAAGACAAGGAAGGGGGGTGTCTTTCCCTGGGGCCGGGGAGATTTCTGGGGTAGAGGCAGAGGACGTGGACGCCCTGGCTCCTCCTGGGGTCCCAAAGCTAAATCCTCTCCCAAGCCCCCTCAGGCATGATGGGGCGCCCTCACCCATCCGGGTGGGGGGACAGCTGCAGCACTTCGCTTACGTCGCATAGAGACTCTGCGCTCTGTAATCAGTTCCCTGCGCCAAGGGGATTTCATGACTTCTGTGGACATCAAAGATGCTTACCTTCATATTCCTGTTTTCCCAGGTCATCAAAGGTTCCTCAGGTTCGCTCTGATGGATCAACACTACCAATTTGTGGCCTTGCCCTTTGGCCTCACTTCAGCTCCCAGGGTGTTCACCAAGGTGCTGGCTGGTGTGATGTCTCTGCTCAGATGTCAGGGCGTTCGCGTGCTTCCCTATCTGGACGACATCCTCATCACTTCCCAGTCTCTACATCAGGCAGAGTTGGATACTCAGCTGGTGGTGTCCACTCTGGAGTCATTTGGATGGGTGATCACCCCAAGTCCTCACTGTCCCCTTCCTTGGTAACTCCATTCCTAGGAATGAATCTGGATACAGTTCAGGCAAGGATCTTCCTTCCTCAGCAGAAGGTGGACAGTCTGATTGCACAGGCTCAGTCCCTCCTAGCTTGTCCCCATCCCTCCATCAGGCAGGGGATGCAGCTGGTGGGCCTGATGGTGGCGTGCTTCGAAGCGGTCCCTTATGCTCATTTCCACTTGAGGCCTCTGCAACTTCACCTATTGTAAGCATCCCTGGACAGGGTCTGTGTGCTCTCCCCCCTGGTCAGGAGGTCCCTCTTGTGGATGGACTCAAGGAACCTGTTGGGGGGCAGATCCTTTCTTGCCCCTTCCTTGGAGACGGTCACCACGGATGCCAGTCTGTCAGGTTGGGGGGGTTTCTGGAAGTCCCTGCGGTTCCAGGGGAGGTGGGGCCCTCAGGAGGCCCACACACTTATCAAAGTCTTGGAGCTGCGGGTGATCAGGTTAGTTCTGGCTTGCTTGGCTATTCATCTTCGGGGCCTGCCTGTTCAGGTGCGCTCGGACAATCAGACGGCAGTTGCCTACATCCCGACCCGGAGCAAGGGGGCCCTCCAGGAAGCGTCTCTGATCCTGACTTGGGCGGAGGCCAATGTCCCCTGCATTTCAGCTGTGTACATCCCGGGCAGGGCTGTGGAATCGGAGTCGAGGAGTCGGAGTCAGAGGAAATTTTGGGTACCTGGAGTCGGAGTCGCCAAACAATGCTCTGACTCCGACTCCTACTAAATTTTGATTTAGCAAGTTTAAATGTCCCAATTCACAAAAAGTTATAATTAATGACTTCTCTATTGTAAGAATAATGCATGCAGTGCCTCACATAACCGCAAAACAAACACTTTAAAGTGGACCAACACCCAGGATTTTGACTATTCTGGGTTTTGGTTCACTTCGGCGGGGCACCCCGATCGGGGGTGCCCCGCTGTGTGAAACCCCGAAAAACTCACCTCTCCTCGCTCCCACGTGACCGCCGCTGCCAATCCCCACCGACAGACAAGTGGGAGGCAGCGACGGACAAGAGAGCGCGCCCGGCGCCGCCTCCCGTGCGTCACTCTTACAGGGTGCGCGCCCGCGCCGGCCATTCACAAACGGCCGGCGCGGGTGCGCGTCCTGCTAGAGGGACACGCGGGAGGCGGTGGCGGGCGCCACTGGATCGTGCATAAGGTAGGGATTTACGGGTTTCTGGGGGGTTTAACACAGCCCTAATCCTAGCAATGCTAAGGAGAGAGTTTTGCACTCTTTGGATGTGGTTAGGTGTCTGAAGTACTATCTGGTGGCTACTGCACCTTTTAGGATAACTGATGCTCTTTTTGTGGTCCCTTCTGGTCCTAGGAAGGGTTTGGCTCCTGCCAAGTCTACTATCAGCAAGTGGATTCGTCAGGCTGTGATTCAGGCCTACTCTGCTAAGGGGGAGAATCCTCCCTTCCGCCTTACTGCTCATTCCACTCGTGCTATTGGGGCCTCTTGGGCTTTTCAGCACCAGGCCTCTGTTGAACAAGTTTGCAAGGCTGCTACTTGGTCTTCTGTTCATACCTTTTCAAAGTTTTACAAGGTTGATGTTAGGGCCTCAGCTGACGCTGTTTTTGGCCGAAAGGTTCTGCAGGCGGCAGTGGTTTAAACTGCCTGCTGCTGCCTCTTTTCTTGGGGATCCCACCCTACTTTATAGACACTGCTATTGGATGTCCCGAAGTAAGTATTATATTTGGAGCAGGACATACTGTATACTAAGAATAATACAATTCTGTGATTACTCACCTGTAGAATTGGTATTATGAGTATACAGTACGTCCTGCTCCAACCCACCCTTGGTTTTTGCATTATTTTGGATCCCCTGTATGGTGATTATCATTGTTATAGTTGATAGTTTGGATTGTTAATTCTCCCGGCTTCTTGTTAACTGCTTTTCAATGCTGGGGATTTGTGGGAGGTCCCCGGGTATTTGAGGGGCCGGGAGGAGCCTATTTTCGATGTCTCTGCAGTCCAGCGCCATATGGCGGAGTATAACCCGATTGTAAGTATTATATTTGGAGCAGGACGTACTGTATACTCATAATACCAATTCTACAGGTGAGTAATCACAGAATTGTATTTTTTACTCCTCCCAAAAAAAAGAATGTGTATTTTTTGCATCGTGGGCTAAATACCCTCTTCAATTTAGCACTGTACAAAGTGCACTATTCCTTTGGGGTGTGGGGTTTATGGAATCAAAATCAGAGGATCGAGACAATCCGGTCAGTGGATTTTTATTTTAATGCCCAATTTGGGCTCAGCACAGGGGGAAGGTAGTTATGGGAGGGCAGTTATAGGTACAGGTACAGCTGTTGGTAATTTATCTTTTATCGAGCAAGGCATGGTATGTTTTCTTTGAACTTTACCAAACTCTGGCGATAACATGATCGGAATTGATCCGCCTTTTCATTTCCTAACACTGTAAGACTCACTGACTTGAGACCAGATTTCAGAAAGAAGTACTAAATGTGGCTAATGGAGGGGAAAAGGGTATTATTACACTACAAAAGTCGTAAAGCCATAAAGCTTGAAATTAACAGCCAAGTTTGTGTCATTCTCCAGTGATTCTGTCTCCAATACAGATAGGCAAATACACATGTGGGAGACCCTTGATGGTAGATCAGTGCCATTTGTCTATTGATTTCTCTATCTTATTAAGTTTTTTCTTCTCTGGCCTTCCATGGCATTAGAAACTCTCTAGCCCTACATATCACTAAGAGCCAACTTCCAGTAAAAATATAATTGAAGGTCTTACTGTCATTTCTCAGCTATTCTTTAATTTGAAGTCTCAAATAGCTTAAGGGGCCACTTCAATCCCCTCTTGAATTAAAAAAAAGCACTTAGCTTCACCCCGAATCCTGGCGGCACGGAATGCCCACCGACATCTTCCCGGAAGTCCCAACTGGCCGCTGGGAGTGTCGCTCTCTGGAGCGCACGCAGTGCAGAGAGCGTCTACTCCCAGCCAACTTCGGGGGCTGGATTTGAGGTGGTAATTTTTTTTTCTCCTTTTATTACATTTTGCTATTTAAAGGAGGCAGGGCTTAACCTTGGTCCTAGTGAAACAGGGGTAAAGGGGGCTGAAAAAAATGTTTTTTAACTAATATCCCCTGCACCCAAAGGCAGTAACTTTTGCCAATGGTTTTGCCATTTTGTCTTTTCTCCTTTCCCCAGAAACAGATCCTGCAATTTCCCAAAAGCCCCAGACTGCCAGGGGTTTGAGTGGAAGGACCAGTGATTGCAGGATTTGGCATGGGGTCCTCTTTCATCTTGTATGAAATGCCCGCTCCCGGGGCTGTGATCTGCTGACGTAGGAGCCCGGGAATTGAACACCAAAACCAGGGTTTATGATGTCAGGGTGAGCAAAAGTAGTGATTTATTGTTTTTGTGATTTAGTGACGGCAGAGAAGCCACACTGCATCCTGTTAGTGTTTTAAGGAATATTGTGTCAGTAAGTTGTTGTACCGTGTTAGCCATCGATGTAAGCAGGAAATCCTAGGTTAAGGTAATACCATAAAAGGTTAGCCAAAAAAAGGAATATTGTGCAAAATGGTTTGTTAAAAAAAAAGTATCAAAGGCTTTTTTGCGGCACTGGGCAGGAGATAAAAGGTGACTACATAAGATACCTTTCTGGGTATAGAATTACTTTTCAATAATATTAACTGATTTAGAGAAGTTGAAAAGAGAGGGGGAAAGACTGTGACAAAAGAAGGAAATGGACAATCACAGTAAAAGAGATATAAAACAAATATGGCAAATTGAAAGGGACAGAACTTTGAAGAAAGAGAGACAGAGGGAGATGTATGGGACAGGAAAAAGAGTGGGAAAAAGAAAGTGGAAATACAGAGAAAGAAAAGCTGTAGTAAGGTGGAAAAGAGAAATATGAATTAAAGGTAAACAAAAGATGAACAAATTGAGAAGGGGAAAAGAGAAGAAAGCAAATGTGTGGAAGAAAATAAGATGGAAATGTGGAAATAAAGATGTTCTGGAGGAATGTGGAAAAGAAATAAGAATGGGTGGGGGGAAAGAATGAATGGTTCACAAAAAGGGTGAGATAGAGTTAGGGAAAATATAGAGAAAATGAATGCTACAACTAGAGATAGCCAGAGAGAGTAATAAGATACATGTGCAAGAATAACATAAAAAGATGGGGGAAATGTGGAGGGGTGACTGAATAGGGTCTCTTTGCACAAACCTACAGAAAGGTTAGGATGGCACCCGGAATGCACAGCTTGCACGCCCCAAAGGTTGGTCATCTGACATTAACCCTTGTTTTTTTTCTGACATTGTTTTTCGGTTCCGTTTGGTTAACTTTTTTGATTCATGAGGTTACAACTATGACTTGTCCCCAACTATTCCTTGTCTCATACTGGAGCTTTAACTGGTCATGTCTGTCATCTTGTTATTGCTTTGAAGGCACTTTGGCAAACTGGACACCTAAATGTTCCACTTTGCTGACATTATAGGAATAATGTCCTACCAAATACCAGATATCTGGTCTGATTTACAACTGCTCTGACTCTTTGGCCGAATGGCGATAGTGTAATACGTATATATTGGCTGAACATTGGCTCTTTCAATTTATGTACTTTATTTTGGAAGTGCGCTGTTTAGCGTAATTTTGCTGGCACACTACCCGTTTCGGTGCCTGGAATCCTCTTTTTACAGCGCCCATATGCGCTGTTTTTTTTTGCTAAATTTAGAACTTTAACAGTGCTCCCAGCTGGTCCTAACGGTCGCAACCGCATCGGCTTTAACAAGCCCTGCGCTGCGCCAAGCGGTTGGCTGAGAAGAAGTGAAGGCAGAGTGCTGTCTGTCTCCAGGCAGCTCTGCAGTGCAGGTGCTGAGAGTGTCTCGCAAAAGACGCTCATCTAGTGCCTGCAACAAAAATTGTTAAATTAGGCTCTTAGTATTGGCTGGCCTGTGTCAGTGCCTGTTGAACCATTATGCCGATTGTAAGAGCGCCAGTGAGTGCCACTTTATACCACCATCTTTTAGGTGCTGCACAACTGATTTCATAATTTTTTCCCATTGCATGACACGGCCTGCTTCACACATTCATTACATCTGGGTAATCCGCCACAAGGTGGCTCCTCCCGGTACCATATAAAAACAGAATCACCATAGACTTACCCAGTTTTTTCTCTGCAGTGATTCTGCGAAGATAGAAGATGGCTCTTATATATTGAGCAGGTGTGCGGGGAAACCATGCCTGCGGCCCTGCATATCTATTTCCACCCGTTTCTGGACCCTCTGTGCCTCCCAGCCTCGGCTGACGGATCGGGTGAAAATAAAGGAGCACTAGGGTCAAGTGCTCAAGGAGCGCTGCTCCAAGCCGCAGACCCTGTAACACAGAGGGTAGCCGGCCATAGGCTTTATGGTGAGCCTACTAGGGATGCGGAGTTCCTGTCCTAGCTTCTGAGGGGGTGAGTGTTTTGGGGTTTATGTGTCTTGTTCTGGCATTGGGGTCCCCCCCACTGGCCTGGGCTTCGCCGCTGCCTACTCGCTCTCCTCTCCCCCTCCCCTCCGGCGGGTGTTCGGGGGGGAGGGGGGCAGGTGCTAATGGAGTGCTCTTTTTGCTGTTTTTAGACTTTTTGTAGACTTTTCGCCTCCGCCGCTTTGTACTACGCCCCGCGGCGGGTGGTGATATATCTGTGAGGCATTATTTTTTTTTTACTGTGTGGATGACGGCGGCGAGGTCACGTGAGCGCCGTTTTCGCGCTCTTCGGGGGGCGGTGCCGGCGGATGACACGTATCTCGTCGTTCTCCTGCGGCCCGCCCCTCAAGGTTCCTCTGTTGGCGCCATCTTGCTTCTGCTGCGTGTCTGGGGCCCTCTTCATCCCTGGGCTGCGGCGGTGATTTTTGACTGTGTCGCTTCTTCCTGTGGTCTGGCGGCTGGCGATCCTTGTCCTGCTTGGTCCGTGAGTCCCCTCTGGGTTTTTTTGTAGTCCTTGGGGCATGGGCTGCGGGATACTTATGTATTTTCGCTTATGTCTTTCAGGCGGGACATCCCGGGTGGCTTTTATTAGCCATTACCCTGTGCTGGCATTTTGCGCCTGTATTAATCACCATATGGAGGCTTCTGGGGATAGCGTGCTCGGGGGTCCTTCGGGGCAATTCCGGCTGTGTTCCATGTGTGGGGTATCCCCTATAAGTAACGATGTAACGGTGTCTCCCCGGGAACGGGGTCAGGGTTTCTACTCCAATCTGTTCACAGTCCCCAAAAAGGACGGGTCCTTGAGGCCTATCCTGGACCTGAAGGGTCTCAACAGGTTTGTCAGGTTCAAGCACTTTTGCATGGAGACCCTTTGCTCGGCTGTCAGTACCCTTCACCCGGGCGACTTCATGACCTCCGTGGACATCAAGGATGCTTATCTTCACGTGCCAATCTTCCCAGGTCATCAGATATTTCTCAGGTTTGCTCTAGAGGATCAGCATTACCAGTTTGTGGCCTTACCGTTTGGTATCACCTCGGCGCCTCGGGTGTTCACCAAGGTGCTGGCGGGCGTGATGGCTCTGCTGCGGCATCAGGGCGTTCGTATCTTTCCTTACCTGGACAACATTCTGATCGCAGCTCAGTCTCTTCATCAGGCCGAGAGGGATACTCAGGTGGTGACCTCCACTCGAGTCCTTCGGCTGGGTGATCAACTATCCCAAGTCTTCACTGTCTCCGTCTTTGGTGAGGTCTTTTCTGGGTATGACTCTGGATACCTCAGGTATTCCTGCCTCAGCAGAAGGTGGAGGGCCTTCAGAAGCAGGCACGGGCTCTGCTCTTGTGTCCCCATACTTCCATCCAGCAAGGGATGCAGTTGGTGGGCCTGATGGTGTCCTGCTTCGAGGCGGTCCCCTTTGCTCAGTTTCACATGAGACCTCTTCAGTTGCACCTCTTGTCAGTTTGGGATCGGGTCCCTGTGTCCCTGGATCAGGAATTTGCTCTGTCCCTCCTGGCCAGACAGTCCCTCTCGTGGTGGCTGAACTCCAGGAACCTTCTAGTGGGCAGGACCTTTCTGTCCCAGTGCTGGGAGACTGTCACCATAGATGCCAGACTGCCGGCTGGGGGGGCTTTTGGAAGTCTCTGCAGTTCCAGGGTCAGTGGGGCACCCAAGAGGCCCATGCTTCCATCAATGTCCTGGAACTGAGGGCGATCAGGTTGGTTCTCTCTCAGCTGACCTCACACCTTCGGGGTCGGGCTGTTCAGATCCACTCGGACAACCAGACGGTGGTTGCCTACATCAATCATCAGGGAGGGACTCAGAGCAAGTGAGCCCTCAAGGAAGTGTCTCTGATACTGTCTTGGGCGGAAGAGAATGTCCCTTTCATCTCGGCGGTTTACATTCTGGGGGTAGAGAACCAGGAGGCAGACTCCCTGAGCAGGGGGACGTCTCGGCTGGGGGAATGGTCCCTCAGCAACAAGGTATTTCACTCCCTGTGTCACCGCTGGGGTCAGCCGGATGTGGACCTGTTTGCGTCCCGCCACAACCACAAGCTTCCCAAGTTTGTCTCCCTGTCACAGGACCCTCTGGCCTTCGCCACGGACTGATGTGCTAGCAATGCCTTGGACGGAGTTTCGGCTCCTCTATGTGTTCCCTCCCTTTCCTCTGTTGGGCAGGGTGCTGCGCAAGATAGCCCAGGACGGGTACCAGCCATTCTGGTGGCCCCCTGTTGGCCAAGGAGGGTGTGGTTTGCAGATGTCGTGCAGTTGGCAGTAGATCATTTTGCCCTGCCCAAGGATCCAGATCTGTTTACTCAGGGACAAATGTGCCATCCCAATTTACAAACGCTGGCTTTAACGGCTTGGCTGCTGAAACCTCCATCTTGATGGATAAGGGCTTGCCAGCTTCTTTTGTTGATACCATGATTAGGGCTAGGAAGAAATCTGGATCTGGCATGCTTGCCTGGTGTGAGTCCAAGTCTTTTCCTTGTCGGGTGTTTTCTATCCCCAGGATTTTGGAATTTTTGCAACATGGTTTGCATTCGGGCCTTCAACTTAGTACCCTCAAGGGACAGGTGTCAGCTCTGGCTATTTTTTTCCAAAGATCCTTTGCCAATCACTGGTTGGTTAAGACCTTTTTCCAGGTAGTTACTCATGTGCGTCCGCCGCTTAAGCCTTTGCTACCGGTTTGGGACCTGAACCTGGTGTTGTCTGCTCTGCAGGGTCCTCCCTTTGAGCCTATCTGTGGGGCTGCCTTGCCCATTCTGACTCTTAAGGTGGCCTTTTTGATGGCCATTACTTCTGTCAGCCGAGTTTCTGAGCTGGCTGCGCTTTCCATCAAATCTCCTTATTTTGAGCGGCATCACGATAAGGTGGTGTTTAGGCTTCAGCCGGATTTGTTGCCTAAGGTTGTGTCTTTTTTTCATTTCAATCAGGACATTGTTTTGCCTTCTTTGTGTCCTAACCCTGCTAATTCCAAGGAGCGGACCTTTCACTCTTTGGATGTTGTCAGGGCTCTGAAGTTTTATTTGGTTACTACTGAGTCTTTCAGGAAATCTGACGCTCTTTTTGTTCTTTCTGCTGGACCTAGGAAGGGTTTGCCTCCGGCTAAATCTACTATCAGCAAGTAGATCCGTCAGGCGGTGGAGCAGGCCTATTCTGCTAGGGGGAAAATCCTCATTTTAGGGTTACTGCTCATTCCACTCGTGCTGTTGGTGCCTCTTGGGCTTTTCAGCACCAAGCTTCTGTTGAACAAATTTGTAAGGCCGCTACTTGGTCTTCTGTTCATACTTTTTCCAAGTTTTACAAGGTTGAAGTTAAGGCCTCAGCTGGTGCTGCTTTTGGCCGCAAGGTACTTCAGGCGGTAGTGGTTTGAACTGCCTGCCATTACTCTTTGGGGATCCCATCCTACTTTATGGACACTGCTTTTGGATGTCCCAGATGTTATGAATGTGTGAAGCAGGCCGTGCCATGCAATGGGAAAAAGACAATTCTGTGAGTACTCACCTGTAGAATTGCTTTTGCCACGCATGGCACGGCCTGCTTCACCCCACTCTTGTTATCGTTATTCTTGGTTGCCTTTTTATGGTGATGGTTCCAAGTAAGTTGGGGTTTTTTGTTACTTTTTTTTGCCTTTATTAGCTCCCAGTTTCTTGAATAACTGCTTGTCAACACTGGATAAGTCTATGGTGATTCCATTTTTATATGGTACCGGGAGGAGCCACAACTCTTCTGCAGTACACTGCGCCACCTTGTGGCGGATTACCCAGATGTAATGAATGTGTGAAGCAGGCCGTGCCATGCATGGCAAAAGCAATTCTACAGGTGAGTACTCACAGAATTGTCTTTTTTACACGCTGAAAAGATTGACACTGAATGTAACGCAGGTTGGTGTTTCATCATTACAGTTACAGGATATTATTGTTAGGGAACAAAGGGGACAAATTGTACAGTGCGTTTAGGCTGCATTTTAGTTGTTGTGCTCCTAAGGACACATTGGTAAGGCAAAAAAGCAGAGATAATATATCTTACAGGAAAGAAAAAATACATTTGGCAACATCTTGCACAAGTCACAATGCAAGTTCTGTACAAATTTATGTGTATAATATTATTTATAGGCATAAGCATAAACACTACAATACAGTTCTGCCCATTGTGACCTATCAGAACTTAACCTACATCACCACTCTAAACTGGCGCAGCTTAAACAAGAACGCAAATGATATGGCACTAATAATTTAATTTAGAAATGAAATGCAGGTATAGTCACATAGGTGCTGCCTATTTTTGTTTGTTAAAATGCACACTGGGCCCGTGCCGCTGAGGGAAAAATATTGCAACTGGCATTAACAGGCTCCCCATGTACTAAAGATCCCTGGAGCTTGTCACTGGGAGTGGGGCTACATCTATTTACACACATGAGTAGCGTTAAATGGTGTGGATATTTGTTCCTCAAAAGCCTGTAAATAAGCCATGCAATGCCCATCACCTGCAAACTGGTTTAATCTCTCACTTTGAGGCCCCTCAAAAATGGTCAGTTTACACTTGTGGTGCTGGATTTGGGGTACTGAAATTTCATAGTGCTTGTGTGGCTGTTGCAGCCATTAAAATAAAACAGGTACAGTCCTGGAGTTCCCTATAGTCAGGGCCGGCTCCAGGTTTATGCGGGCCCTTGGGCGATAGAGTCTTAGTGGGCCCCTTGGTGGTGTGGTATGACACTCCATCCATGGGAATAAAAGTTGCATGTATGAATATAAAATATTACAAAAATGGAAATAAACAGAAAGAACAAAAGCAAAGAACGAATGACAGAAACAAAGAATGAATAAAAGGAATGACAGAAAAAAGCAGGAAAGACGGAGAGAAGCAATGGGAGAAAAATATCAGAAGAGATAGAAGGAAATAAACAGAAAGAACAAAAGCACAGAACAAATGACAGAAACAAAGAATGAATAAAAGGAATGACTGAAAAAAGCAGGAAAGACAGGGAGAAGCAATGAGAGAAAAAAACTAATAGGAGGAAAGAAAGAATAGAAGGACTGACAGAAAAAAAAATAGAAGGAAAGAAGAAAGAAAGAGAAAAAGCGAGAAAAAAGGAGTAGAACGTACAGTTGAAAGAAAGAAACAAAAAATTGATGGAAGAAAGAATGAATGAAAAAGAATAGAAGGAAGGAAACAAAGAATAGAAGGACTGACAGAAAGAAAGTCTCTCCCAATGGCCAATCTGCCCCTGTACAGTCTTTAGTCCTGGCTACTGCACGGCCATGTATCCTGTATAGGCGCTGCCCAGGGTATAGGGAATGAGGTGGGCCCTGTCATGGTGCAGGGGCCCCGGCATCTGCCTGGGTATGCCTAGGGCTGACATCTGCCCTGCCTTTAGTGACTCTATTTATGGCTTAAGCAAGTATTATATTCCTGGCAGACTGTTGTAATTTGTGTAAGTGGCCCAATAACCAAGTTAGATTTTGTTGTTGCTGACTTTCGTGTCAACATAAAAAATGTCAGGTAGTTGTAAAAACACTAAGCATGCACAGCAATTGCTAATAGCTTACTGTGACCGGGCCTTTACCAAGGCGTTTGATTCAGTTCCTTGCAGCAACTTTGTACTAGATTTACATATCGGTAATATAAAGAGCTAGAGAGTTTATGGGTTGAAACATGGTTTACAATACAGAACGCCCAATATAAGTTACATTATTATTTTATTACCGTTCTTTTCTTTTAATAAATAATTTGAAGAGGACCAAGCATGTTACGGAGCTAAAGCAGAAATGCATTGGCTCAATATAAAGCTTAGAAATAAGGTCCATTTAAGAAGATGGCTTTTTTATATCATTGCCCTGAGGCGTACAGTATGAGGCACACCGGTATTTTAGCGACGGAGCACAATTTTAAGAACAATTTCCCTAAGGTATTATTTGTATGATGTTAGCTCTATTCATATTTTTTAGTATTAGGCTACAGCTTTCTAATGCTTGCTGCTGCTGCGAGTAACAGTGTATTATTTGCCTAAAGAGGCATAAAACCTAGGATTTTCACTATTACGGGTTTTGTTCATCCTCCCCTGCTAAATTTGGGATGCCCAGTTGAGTAAAATCACCTGGATTTCACTAAAAACACACCTTTCTGGCGATCCCACAGCGCATATCCGGGCTTTTAGTGGATACAGCCTATTAGTGGCTCACGCTCCATTCAGCTTTTACTGTGACACTCACAATGGGCAGTACAAGATGAATTGAGCACAAACCAATGGCTGCTCCATTTATTTAGAAATGTCTGGCGTGGGCAGGGGCATACATAGATTATCCAGGGCCCCATAGCAAAAATCAGAGTGCCCCCCCCCCCCCCCCAATGAAGACCTTTTTCCCAGCAGTAAAATACCTTCATTGAGGTGCAGGAACTGCAGACCAGGCTCGGCCTGGCTCATCCGGTTACCAGGGAAACCCTCAGTCAGCCTCTGAACCCTATGGGGGTCACTATAGCCAAAAGGGAGATAGCAAATACTTTACTGTTCTTTTTTCCAAGATAGAAACAGTAGGTAATGCTGGATGTTACTGATCTTTGGCAGGAGAGCACAGGTTATCCACTCACAAGCAATACAGTTACAGACACCCAAGTCCAATACTGTCAGAGACTGTGGTCTGACTGGAGTTCTAGTGTTGGTGGCTGTGGAGCCCAATGAGGTTGGTTTCTTCCTGGGGTGCTTGTTTCTCTGAGTGCCCTATACAAAGGATTGCTGGGTGGAAACCTTGTGACCTGCAGAACCTACGGCTCTCCTTGTAGACAGCGCTCAAACTCTGCATACTGCTGTGCTCTAGTCCGATGCTTATGTCACATGCGGGGTAGGCAGCTTGCATTGGGCCCCTTTCTGCCATGGGCCCGGTAGCAGTTGCCTTCCCTGCCTCCATGATATGTACGCCCATGGGTGCGGGAATGCACCTTAGTGGAGACGTGGGGATGTGGCCTGGCCTGCACGTGTGCCATGGGATCACTGGCGAGGTAAGTCTGTAAGTGATCTGGTGGAGAAATGCAGACATGGGATGGAGAACACCCCAGGGCAAGCACTGGACTGTGTGGTGCAGGGGAGCCTTATGCCCCAATGGCATTTTTGGTATGGGGTATGTTGGTAAGCCCATAATAGTGCACTTTCCTTTTAAATAACCTAGTAAAGATCTGTTTGGACTTTGACGTAAAGGGTTTCTGTTGTGTGTCAATGTCAAAATGAGACATGAAAACATCCAGGGGGTGAGAACTTTTCCTAGGTGCTGTAAACTTTTCATATTAAAGTGGACCAAAACCCCCGGCCTGATCCCTGCCGGGCATCCAGATTCGGAATGCCCCCCTGTGTGAAACGCCCCCTCCAGGTTGCCCGGTAAACTCACCTTCTCCCCTCATCCAGCGCTGCATGCATGGGCAGCGGACCTCCCTGCTACACCTTTAGCAGGGTACGCGCCTGCGCCAGCTATGTGTTACAGGGCAGTGGGGCCGTTGCTGCACTCGGGTCCACTCGCCTAGACTTGGCTAGACTCGATTGGAGCCGAGTCTTAGATGAGCCTAGATTAGCTTACATGAGTAAATCAGAGTGCAGACTGGAATAGAGGCTACTCATGTCCCGTAGGACCAGGGAAAGGTGAGTTAGCCTGGGCATCCCAGATCACGCACCCTGGGGGCAAGGGCTAAAACCCAGGATAGTGGGCTTTGGTCTGCTTTAAATGCTTACACTGTGCTTCTGGTCATGCATGGCCAGCTGAAGAATTGTGAAACAATTTTCTGCCATACGCCAGTCAGTTAAAAGTGATCCTATACTCAGAAATTACGCTTAAGTCGTCACCTTCTATCTCCAGCCCAGTGCCCCAAAACAGCCAGTGTTTTTTTTTTTTTTACTAAAGCCTTTTCCCAATATTTATAAAAACACTATCAGGAAGCAGTATGATGTCCGAATGACAGCCATATGCTAACTCATTCAGTTACAACTAAACGTTCAAATAATGGCAGTTAGGTTGAAGTGCTCCCCAATACTGAGCTGTGTGTACTGTAACACACGGGCTGTTTTGGGACACTGGGCTGGGGATAGAAGGTGAGAGCATAAACTTCCCTTCTATACAAACACTTTAACAGCACAATCAAGTAACATGAGTAAAATTTTTACTGTATTTGACAAACAATATGGTTCACAATTGTTCAACTCTGTTAGGGGTTTATTTTTTAACAAAAAAACTGGGAAATCCCAGGTTTTGTTCTGCTTAAAATGGACCGTCACCCAGGGGTGATCGGCCGGGGAATCTATAAGATTCCCGGGCCGATCACCTCCCTCACCGCGGGACATCCGAGATCGGGATGTCCCGCGGTGAGGGACCCCCCCCAAAACCCCCCAAAAACTCACCTCATCGGCGGCGGCGGTGGCGGCCGTCGCCGCCTCCCGCGCGCCCCTCTAGACGTGTGCGCGCGCATGCACTGTCATAGGGGCGCGCAGGAGGCGGCGGCGGACGCGCTGTGTTGTCCGCCGCTGTCAGCCGCTTGTCCGTCGGCGGTGATTGGTCAGCACGGCCACGTGGGAGCGTGGTGAGGTGAGTTTTGGGGGCTTTCTGGGGGGTTTCAAACAGCGGGGCACCCTTAATCGGGGTGCCCCCCTGAAGTGGACCAAAACCCAGGATAGTCAAAATCCTGGGTGTTGGTCCACTTTAAAGAGCTCTTGACCTAAAGAAGCGTTAACTGCAACCTCTCCCTTTTTTTTACCCCATTCAAGTTAAAAAGACTACTACAGTTTCAAATCCAAATAATAATTATAATGTCCTCATTTCAAAGATCAGTGGGTACTTGGGCTCCCTGCACTACCAAGTAAAACAAAAAACTTGTAACTCTTCCTCCAACAAAGGATCTTGTTGAACACCCTTACCGCTGACACGCTACTATGCCCCAGATGCCACAAATTGTTGTCGATACAGCTTGCCGCTAACCAGACAACCGCCAGCCACCTCAAGGGACAAGGGAATCACTCCTTCTGCTTAGTCTGCCCTTATGTGTATACTGTATGTACTCTTTATCTTAGGATAGATGTGTGCTTATCCCAGGCATGTTTAAATTCAGTGACTGTTGATTTTTCAACTACCTCTGCTGGAAGTTTGTTCCAAGCATCTACTACTCTTTCTGTAAAATAATATCTTCTAACATTGCTCCTGATCTTCCCCCCGACTAGCTTCAGGTTGTGCCCCCTTGTTCTATCATTAAGCTTCTTCTTAAAAACACTTCCTTCCTGAACCGTATTCAATCATTTCACATATTTAAAGGTCTCAATCATGTCCCCCCTCTCCCTTCTTTCCTCCAGACTGTACACATTAAGTTCTTTAAGTCTCTCCTGTTTTAAGTTTAAGTCCTTCCACCATTTTCGTTGCCCGCCTTTGGACACGTTCTATTTGAATAATGTCTTTTTGCAGGTAAGGTCTCCAGAACTGTACACAGTATTCTAGCTGTGGCCTCACCAGGGCTCTATACAGCGGCATTACAACCTCCCTCTTCCTACTGGTGATGCCTCGAGCTATGCAGCTGAGCATCCTGGTTGCTTTTCCCACTGCCTGGCTACACTGTCCACTTATCTTGCAGCTATCAGTAATCAGTACCCCTAAATCTCTCTCCTCCGAGGTCCTGGCTAACACAAATGGGCTGTATACTGGTTTACTGGTTTAATCTGCAGACAAGAAATCAGTGAAAAGCGCTGGAAATTCACAGGATCTAATAGCATAATGAATGGCTGAGCCACTGGCACCTTAACCCACCTTAATATATTATGTGGTGCATCAGGAGAGGAAGCATTGGCTGCAGCGCAGTACACAAACAGAACTAGGAGAAAGCAATATTGCCTGGAAATGAAACCATCTGCCTCTTATCAGATAAGGGAAAATGTATTCATGCAGAAGTAAATCAATGTGTTCTTTCATGAAATGGGAACACTGTAGAACTGGCAGGATACTGTGTGCACAATAAGACCCTGAAGAAATAACCATTTTCCTGCATGTGACTTGGCAGTGTTTTTGTCTGCCATGGAATACCAGATTCTGCTGCAGAAATTATTCAGGTTTATCTTTCAGGGCCGGCTCTGGAATCCAAACAATTCCAGGTTTGGCCATTTGCCTTTCCCTGGGGCCTCCTAAATTGGGATGCCCCGCTGTGTGAAACCCCGCCAGATTGTCAGAAGCATCTTAGCTGTTCACGGGCAAACGGCGCGGTTGCTGTTGGACCAGAAAGAGGTGAGTTTTACTGGATAGTCAAAATCCCTGGTTTTGTTCTGCATTTAAGCCCAAATTAATTGTACTGCATACAAAAGTATCACAGGTAGACATGGATCCTTGTCTTGGACAATAGCTGCATAAGGTTTGTGTTTTTGGGTTTTCTTTGTGAGGCTCAGGTTTCCTCCCTTGACCTAAAATCATGTGAAATGTCCAGCTTGAGGGCGAAGTATAACTTAACTTTTAATCCAAATTCTTAAAAAAATAGCAAATCCACAGATAGCATAAATTGATAGTAGTAGTAAATGTATGATTAAGGGATGCGTTCAGCCCGAAACGCGTCACAGGTCTGTGTAGTGGAGTGGTTACATGTTGGTCTGGAAGATGCATACTAAACTTTACTACTACTATCAATTTAGTAGTAGTAAAACTATATTGCTAAAAACACATGAGTTAGAGACATTTGATTATGAGTTAATTAGGTACCTGGAATAATGAGAATGTACTTAGAAAAGTAGAGGAGATGTTCTGATTTGGGTTAAAGGTAAATTTAACCAGAATTCTGCTGACTCGGTTTGATCTAAACAGAATTTTGGCAATATCTGGGTATTAGTAAGTTGTTGTACTGTGCTGTTGATGTAAGCAGAAAATCCAAGATAAGACAATTTCTGGCTAAATCAATAGATTGAAAATGCGAACTTTTGAATCACTCCAGGTTTTTTCTTCAAAATAAATAATACAAATCTTTACAAAATTGTTTTTCTACTGACACGCATAAATAATAATAAAGTGGTAAAATTGTGAGTTGTGGGATAACAATCAGGAGGAATATGACAATCAATGGGTTGTTGCAATTACCCCCCCCCCCCCCAGGCAGTGTGCGGCATCCCCATTACAGCCAGTGAGCAGCACCCCTTATTACAGCCAGTGAGCAGCACCCCTTATTACAGCCAGTGAGCAGCACCCCTTATTACAGCCAGTGAGCAGCATCCCTCATTACAGCCAGTGAGCACCATCCCTTATTACAGCCTGTAAGCGGCATCCCTCATTACAGGCAGTGTGCGGCATCCCTCCCATTACAGGCAGTGTGCGGCACCCCCCCCCCATTACAGGCCGTGTGCTGCATCCCTCATTACAGGCAGTGTTTAATTTTCAGATTTGTTATTGGGGGAATTTGTTATTGGGGGATTGAATATTGCATTACCTGTGTATTGGTGTCACCCAGTTATTAGCTCCATCTGACTGTGACCTCACATTATTGTCCAGCCACCTGGCTCATTTTAGCCTTTTAAGTGGTTTTAATTTAGTTTTTTGTGCATTTATTTCATTACTATTCTTAAAGTTGACCAAAACCCACCCTGGAGTCTATGAGACTCCAGGGCAGGCATACTCGCTCCTCCCGGGGCATCCAGATTCAGGATAGCCAGCTGTGTCAAACCCCCCAGGTCACCCGAAAACTCGCCTTCTTTTCTGGATCATTGGCACATGCATGAGCAGTAGCCTCATCCCCGCCAACCCTTTAGCAGGGCACGCGCCCGTGCCAGGAATTTGTGAATGGCCGGCGCGGGCCTGCTCCCTTTTAAAGGGTAGCAGGGGGTGCGGCCGCCAGCGCACTTGGAGCCGCTCGCTTTAAATGAGCTCTTGGATGAAGGGGCAGGAGCAGATCAGAATGGTTGAGAAGCTGTGCATGCACTGTAGGACTGAGGAAGGGTGAGTGAGATGGGGCAACCTAGGGAGTTTCACACAGAGGGGCATCCCAGATCATCACGTCGGGGGGGGGGGGGCAAAGGCCAAATCCCAGGATAGTCAAAATCCTGGGTTTTGGTCCACTTTAATAAAATGATCTCTTTTTGATATACAATAAAGTCCTGAGGAAGTGACGCGTTCTGACGTCACGTAACGCGTAGACGGGCGGGGCGGTGGGCAGGTGGTCGTGTTTGCATGTAAGTTCATTGTCTCTTACTTTGGGGAGTATTTCCTTGGTCCCCCCCTGGCAGTGTTTACTTCACTTAGTGTGGTCACAGTAGACAGTATCATTAGGCTGTCAGGATTGTATCACAAATTGGTTACTATTAGAAAGGTTACTTTGACAATTATATTTTGCACGTGTTATGGGTATTATGTAGGTATTTTTTATAATAAGGAATACTAGGTTAATTGGCACTTATGCACTTTAAATATAGCCAGGTTTTATCAAGTTGTATTGATTTGTATTATTAATTTATATCCAAACCACCCCCCACTGCCCCCATCAGATGTCTCCCTTCCTTGTCTATTGTCCTTAATGTTTTTTAATCATGTCTCATGTTTGTAGAATTGCCTATCAAATAAAAACATTTATTTTTATTTACTAAGCGGTAGTGCCATGGTTTAATGGGTATTGGAGCATGCAGTGGGGCTTGCTTTTAGAAATTTGTGTAGATTAGGGTTACCCATGTGTGCACACCGTCTTTGATTTAGATTCCTAAATAATTACTAATACAGGCCTGGGTGCAGTCTCAAATTGTTGTTTAATTAGTATATACAATAAAGTGAGATTATTTATATAGAATAGAGAATTCTTCACTGTGTATTTTTTTTGCACTCCCCATTACAGGCTGGTATGCCCCCCCAACTGTGGGCATGGTGGGTGGTTTCTTGGTTAGGAGGGTGCAGATGGTTCTGTACAGGGGCTGGGAGGGAGACTTGGAAGGCAGAAATTGGATAAAGTTGTAACAAGCAGCAGCCAAATGGCCCCAAAGTCTTTGATCTCTGTAGGGATAGTCTGTCCCTCGATGGAGGTGAGGGAAGGTGGACAGAGGTGAGACAGGAAGAGATTCCTGGACAGAGTGGAGCTAGGCAGGGGTGAGGTTGGCAGAGGTGGCAAATAGTGATAGGCTGGTGAGGTGAGAAGAGATGAGCAGATGTATAGTGGTAAGATGTTAACAACAGATGTGAGACAGGAAGAGAAGTGATAGATAGAGGTGAGGTGGAAAACCCCCTTTTTTCAAAAAATGTGCCACCACCAGCCTGGATCGGGCTCTCTCATTAGATAATTTTTGTCTAAATCTCTGGTCTACAGAGGGCCACATTTGGGTTGTGTTGTGGCTCGGGAGAGGGTTAACAAGCTATGGTAGACGTGATCTGAAGTTTAAATTGGATTTACACTGTAAGCCACTGTGTAGTACGAAACGGACAACATTGCAATGCACTTTTATGGCTGTTAATACTTTTCTGCTAGAGTTTTTTAGCTTTTATAGCTATGCTGTTTGCTAAAATGGCGGTCCATTCCCTTCAGCAATTGAAGATGGTGAACTTTTCAGAAAAGCATTATACATATCTCTGGAGTTCTGCATGCATAAATCATTTCCACCATCACTTTAGCGACTAAATAGGCCAGTTACTTCAGTGTATTTCTGCCATAGAGTCAGTAGAGTACTTTTCATACCGACATGTAAAAGATCAAAGCTTGCTTTAATCTTAGAGCTTAATCGTAATGAAACGCCCTTTCATCTAGCCACATTTATTTTATCGTCCATCCAGTCCTTCTGTAATTCGCCAAGATGTACAGGAAAGCTTGAACCACCAAGCGATAACATCAGTTGACTTTTTACCATGCTCTCCCGGCCTTACTCTGTGCATGCCATGGCCATGTTTGCTCCAATAAAACGCAGCAATTTGCAAATAGCTATCAGTGTTTTATGTAGGAGTGTCATGTTTAAACTGTAGTTATGTTAAACCAATTGTGAAAATATAACACACACCATTAAAAATCCAAAAGCCGGGAATAGATAATTCAAAGCAGGGAGCCTGGCTATCACGTTTGGCCTGAAGCCATACTAGAAAGTAATAGCAGCCGCAGCCTTGCAACTCACGCTGATGAGTTTTGTCACTGGAGCCCTGGATGGGGATATGCAGCCAGCCTGGATTTGATATGCTGGCCGCCACCCAGAGTGATCTGTTAGCGCCCTGTAATACAGTGCTAAATACATTCTGTTTCAGTCTAATATTTATCTAAAGCAATAACGATAATGGCTCATTCGATCAGCATCTTGTATACATGTCATGGTACCTGATTATCCTGGGAGTCTACCAGTGTTTAAGCCTCCTCACCTGGTCACCCTATCTGCAACACAACCCAGCAAAAAAATGCAGGAAAGTAATGCTGTAGTGTAGTGTATGACTTTAGCCACTAGAGGCGCTCCCACCAGGATCCTACAGTGCTTATAGAGGCACACTTTTCCCAGAAGGCTGCTTCTCATGCAACACAAAACAAGGTGCTGCTCGTGGAAGTTATAATTGTAATTTCAGCAACACAGCATTGCCCTGTAAGTGACATTCACATTTCTCTGTGTGCATGCTCTTAAACCAGACCAAAAACAAGCAGCATAATTTAATGAAAAGCCCAAACCCTTAAAAAACTATTCCCCAGCATCTAAAATTAATTTATTTCAAGTTTTTGGTCACTTACCTATTATTCTTTCCCCCATCGGGCTGCAACTCTGTTAAGGACTCTAGAATACGGGCGCCGCCATCTTGACTCTTGATACCCCTCGGTGATCGTGTCGGTGTCGTGAGTCCCTCATTCTTTTTTTACTGTAATGCTTCTTGCGCATGTACTGTGGGATGCTTTTGGCCCCTTATGCTTGTGTCTTTCAGGTCGGGCCCTGATAGCTGTGGGTTGTGGTTCCTCCCGGTCTCGCCTCCCCCACCTCCTCCCTCTCCTCCAGCCCTTTTTACTAAGAGGGATCACGCAAAAAAGGAGGGATTAAATAGGAGGGACTTAGCAGTTTGGGCCGTTAGTGCCTTGTAACCTGCATAAGACTGTCTGCTAATCACCATAATGGAGGCTTCTGGGGATAGTGAGCTAGGGGCCCCTTCTGGGCGGGTGAAGCTCTGCCCCATGTGCAGTACCAGCCCTTTGGGCGGACTCAGCACGGTTTGTGTCACTTGCGCCAGGAGCGTATTTTTGGAGCATGATAGGGCGGGCGTATCTGCCCCTAGCCCTTTATTGCCTGCGGCCTCGCCAGCACCCCCGCTATTGCATTCAGCCCTCAGCGAGGGGGAAACCAGCAAAGGGTCCCAAGTTCATTTGACATACCGGGTGGCCAGCCTTGAGAGACAGTTATCTCGCACAGCTCCTGGGAAGGCCACGAGTAAGAAGCAGCACATCGAGCCCAGGATTTTGCTGCTGATGATGATGATCTGTTTGGAGGTCTGGGCTCCATGGAGGAAGGTGAGTTGTTTAGGGATTCCTTTTCCACGGGGGATGATTCGGCCGGCTATGACAGCGAGCCTGGTTCTTCCTCGGGTGAGGATATGTGGCTCCCTGACGATACAGAGAAGTTGCTGACTTCAGCGTTTGAGACTTTGCATATTGTCCCTCCTAAAGCGGCTAAGAGGAAGCAGGGTGGTTTATTTCGGCCTGAGAGACAGAGGATTGTCTTCCCTGAGCAGGCCCATTTTCCAATATGGGTTTCAGGGAATGGGAAAGGCCTAATAAACTACCATCAGTGCCTAAGGGCCTGGACAGGCGGTATCCCTTCCCGGAGGAGCTGGTCCGCGTCTGGTCCCGTCCCCTCGATGTGGATTACCGTGTGTCGGGTTATCCAACACTACGGCTATGCCGTCACCCGATACTGCTTCATTGCGCGATCCAGCTCACAGGCGTATGGATCAGCTGGCTTGTCATGCATTCGCCTTTGCTGGTGCTTGGCTTCGCCCTGTGTGTGCCGCGGCTATTGTCTCTTTAGCCATCAGAAAGAAGGTGAGACGTCTTGTAGATATTGCTAAGTCTTGCAAGCGGGCGGAGGAGTATAAAGACCTCAAAGCTTGCATGCATTTCATTGCCTTTGTTGTCTCTGCTATGGACGATGGTGTCTGGCTCGGCGCCAGGGTTTCGGCCCTGCTTGTTGCGCTCCGTCGCTCTCTCTGGCTGCGGCAATGGTCGGCTGATGCTGCGGCCAAGAAGTCGCTCACTAGCATCCTCTTCATGGGGCACAGGTTATTCGGGGAGCGTCTGGACCTCCTGGTTAAGGATGGGAGACTCCCTCAGCAACGTAAGCCTGTGCGGTCCTTTCGGGGTTCCTCTGCCTATCGCTCCTTTCGTGGAGGAAGAGGCGCTTCCTTTTCAGGTGGCCGCAGAGATTTCTGGGGACGAGGTAGGTCCCACGGCCGACCCAATCCCTCTTGGGGATCCAAGTCCAGGCCCCTCGCCAAGGCTCCTCAGGCATGAGGAGGCGCCCTCACCCATCCGGGTGGGGGGACGGCTTCTGCTATTTGCTCACGTCTGGAGACAGAGCGCCTCGGAACGGTGGATTCAGGAGGTGGTGTCCTCCGGTTACAAAATAGAGCTGGCAGTCAGGCCGCCCAAAGATTTCTTTAGTCTCGCATGTCCCATAATCCTGTGCTGGCACAGGGCCTGAGAATGGCCGTACAGCACCTCCTGCGGCTTGGTGTGATTGGCTCTGTACCTCTTCAGGAGCAGGGTCAGGGGTTTTACTCCAATCTGTTCACGGTTCCCAAGAAAGATGGAACGTTAAGGCCTATATTGGACCTGAAGGGTCTCAACAGGTTTGTAAAAGTCCGGCATTTCCGCATGGAAACCTTACGGTCAGCAGTGAGTTCGCTTCGGCCCGGCAATTTCATGACCATGGTGAACGTCAGGGATGCCTATTTGCACGTCCCGATATTCCAGGGACAACAGAGGTTCCTGAGATTTGCTCTGGAGGACCAGCATTATCAATTTGTGGCTCTGCCATTCGGGATATCCTCAGCCCCCCGGGTTTTTACCAAGCTGCTGGCGGACATCATGGCTATTCTGAGGATTCAGGGCATTTGTGTGCTGCCTTATCTGGACGATTTACTGATTGCGGCTCAGTCCCTTCAGCAGGCCGAGAGCGACACGGTGTTATCTACTCTCGAGGAGTTCGGTTGGGTAATCAGCTATCCCAAGTCTTCGATCACTCCCTCAACGGTGAAGTCCTTCCTGGGCATGACGCTAGACACCTCTCAGGTCAAGGTTTTCCTACCACAGCAGAAAGTGGTGGGGCTTCGGACGCAGGTGCAAGCCTTACTGTCTTGTCAACGATCCTCGATCCGTCTGGGGATGAAGTTGGTGGGCCTGATGGTGTCCTGCTTTGAAGCAGTGTCCTTCGCTCAGTTCCACATGAGACCTCTTCAGTAGTTCATCTCACTACCGCCTGAAGCACCTTTCGGCCAAAAGCAGCGTCAGCTGAGGCCCTAACATCAACCTTATAAAACTTTGTAAAGGTATGAACAGAAGACCAAGTAGCGGCCTTACAAACCTGAGGCCTGGTGCTAAAAAGCCCAGGAAGCACCAATAGCTCTAGTAAAATGAGCTGTAACACAAAACAGGGGATCCTTCCCCTTGGCAGAATATGCTTGCACCCCGCCTGTCTAATCCACTTACTGAGAGTGGACTGGCCGGAGGCAAACCCTTTCTGGAACCTTCAGTGAGAACAAAGAGTGAATCTGACTTCCTGAAGGATTCAGTCGCAACCAGGTAGTACTTAAGGGCTCTGACCACGTCCAAGGCATGGAGGGTCCTTTCTTTAGAATTAGACGGTTCTGGAAACAGGGAAGGCAAAACAACTTCCTCATTAAGATGAAAGGGAGAAACGACCTTAGGCAAAAAATCAAGTTTAAAGCGAAAAACCACCTTATCCTTATGCCGCTCAAAGTAAGGAGGCTTCATACAAAGAGCGGCAAGTTCTGACACACGGTGCACCGAGGTGATAGCCACCAAAATTTATACAACAATTGTAGATTGCAAAACAGACATTTTCACTATATCCAGTCCAGGTCGTCCCAGAAGTGATGACAGTTGGGTAGTCCGCCACCAGGTGGCGCAGTCACTGCAAGATCCAGAGCTGTAACTCCTCCCGGCCCCCTATAAAAAGAGCTGTCTCCGTAGAATTCCCAGAATTCATCTTGCAGTAGCTGCTGCTAGGATCGTCTTGGATACTCTCTCTGAATACTGCAGCTGAGCGGGGTATTTTAAGCCTGTCGGCCGCTGCACCTCTATTTCCACTGTTCCCGTGGACCCATTTATGCCTCCCTGCCTTGGCTGACGGGACAGGTGAAGGTAGGGAGAACGCCAGGGGCAGGCGTTCACAGAGCTAGGCTCTGGGCCGCAGACCCTCCCCTAAAGGGTAGCCGGCCATAGGCGATGGTGAGCCTATTGGGGGGGGGGGAGGAACCACCTAATTGCCCGGGGTTCATGCCCTTATCTGTGCCCACTAGCTTTATTTTCATATGTTGTGCTTTTTACCTCACTTTTACGTCTTTTTTACCTTAGACTTTGTTGTTGCTGGCAGCTGTGCATACTCAGCTTCCCTCGTTCCCTCACCTCTTCTCCTTCCCTTCCATCTTGTAGCTGTAAGGGGCGGGTCGAGGCCGTCTTCTAGGCGAGGCCTCGGCATGTGCTGCGGGCGCTCCGCGTCCGGGGGTGGCTCCTCCGTGGGCCGCCCCCACCTTCTTGCGACCTCGGCGCCATTTTAGGGGGGCCGCGTTTTGCGTCATTGCTGCGCGGCCCGCCCCTCGAGGTACGGCCTTGCTGCGCTCGGACGCCTTTTTCCTTGCTGCTCACGGTGTCATTTTCAGACCCTGCTGAGGGTCCCCACGGCTGATGACCTCAGTTTTCGCCACTCCTGCCTGCGCTTCTGACCCCCCACTACCTCGCCGGTCGGTTCCGTGAGTCCCCCTGGTTTTTTCTCTGTTGGATTTTGATGTGCATGTGCCCCCCTTTCCATTGCCAGCTGAGGGTTGTGGTTCCTCCCGGTCTCCTACACCCCCCCTCTCTGTCCCCTTTAAAGAGGGATTACTAAAAAAAGAGACTAAATTGGGGTTCACTTAGGTTTGGGCCGTTAGTGCCTTGTAACCTATATTTTTTTATCATCATAATCACCATAATGGAGGCTTCTGGGGATAATGAGCTAGGGGCCCCCTCTGGGCGGGTGAAGCTCTGCCCCATGTGCGGTACCTGCCCCCTGGGTGGACTCAGCACGGTTTGTGTCACTTGCTCCAGGAGTGTATTGTTGGAGCATGATAGGGCGGGCGTCCCTGCCCCTAGCCTTCCTTTGCCTGCGGCCTCGCCAACCCCTCCACTACTGCATTCAGCCCTCAGCAAAGGGGAGGCCAGCAGGGGGTCCCAAGCCGATTTGGCTTACCGGGTGGCCAGCCTGGAGAGACAGTTATCTCGCAGGGCTACTGGGAAGGCCACGAGTAAGAAGCGGCACATCGAGCTGGGTTACTCAGATTTTGCTGATGATGATGATCTTTTTGGAGGTCGGGACTCCATGGAGGAAGGAGAGCTGTTTAAGGACTCCGCTTCCTCAGGGGATCGGTCGGTTGGCTATGATAGCGAGCCTGGTTCCTCCTCGGACGGGTACAAGTTGCTCCCTGACGACACAGAGAAGTTGCTGTCTTCTGTGTTTGAGACTTTTTTATATTGTCCCTCCTAAAGCGGCTAAGAGGAAGCAGGGTGATTTATTCTGGCCTGAGAGACAGAGGATTGTCTTCCCGGAACAGGCCCACTTTTCCAATATGGTATTTAAGGAATAGGAAAGACCTAATAAATTGCCATCAGTGCCTAAGAGTCTGGATAGGCTGTATCCCTTCCCTGAGGAGCTGATCCGCCTCTGGTCCCGTCCTCCCGATGTGGATGCTCCTGTCTCGGGGTTATCCAACACTACGGTTATTCCGTCACCCTATACTGCTTCCTTGCACGACCTTGCTGATAGGCGCATGGATCAGCTGGCTTGTCATGCGTTTACCTTTGTGGGTGCTGGGCTTCGCCTTGTCTGTGCCGCAGCCATTGTATCTTTGGCCATCAGGAAGAAGGTGCGTGCCTTGTTGATTTTGCCAAATCTCGCAAGCGGGCGGAGGAGTATAAAGACCTCAAAGCCTGTGTGGATTTTATTGCTTTTGTTGTCTCGGCCATGAACGATAGTGTCCGGCTTGGCGCCTGGGCTTCGGCTCTGCTTGTTGCGCTTCGTCGCTCGCTCTGGCTGCGGCAGTGGTCGGCTGACGCTGCGGCCAAGAAGTCGCTCACTAGTATCCCCTTCCTGGGGCTCAGGTTATTTGGGGAGCGTCTGGACCTTCTAGCCAAGGACGGAAGACTCCCTTACCAACGGAAGCCCGCGCGACCCTTTTGGGGTTCTTTTGCCTATCGCTCCTTTTGAGGAGGAAGAGGCTCTTCATTTTCAGGTGGCCGCAGAGATTCCTGTGGACGAGGTAGGTCTCGCGGTCGACCTAATCCCTCCTGGGGAGCTAAATCCAACCCCTCTGCCAAGCCCTCTCAGGCATGAGGAGGCACCCTCACCCATCCGGGAGGGGGGGGGGGCAGCTGCTGCTTTTTGCTCACATATGGAGACAGCACGTCTCGGAATGGTGGATTGAGGAGGTGGTGTCCTCCGGGTACAAAATAGAGCTGGCAGTTTGGCCGCCCTCAAGATTTCTTCAGTCGCGAATTTCCCGGAATGCCTTGACGGCGCAGGGCCTAAAGGTGGCCGTTCAGAGCCTTCTGCGATCAAGCGTGATTTGTCCCGTGTCTCGCTAGGAACGGGGGCGAGGGTTCTACTCCAATCTGTTCACGGAGCGCCGAGAAGGACGGCACTTTTTCTATTTCTAGGATTTTGGAATTTTTACAACACGGCTTAGACTTGGGTCTACAGCTGGGCACCCTCAAGGGCCAGGTCTCAGCCTTGGCCATCTTCTTCCAAAGATCCTTTGCCAATCATAGACTGATCAGGACTTTTTTCCAAGGAGTTACGTCCACCGCATAAGCCTTTATTACCGGTGTGGGATTTGAATTTGGTGCTTTCTGCTCTCCAGGGTTCCCCCCTTTGAGCCTTTGTGCGACACTGCATTGTCTGTCTTGACCCTAAAGGTGGTCTTTTTGGTGGCTATCACCTCGGTGCGCCGTGTGTCAGAACTGGCCGCTCTTTGTATGAAGCCTCCTTACTTTGAGCGGCATAAGGATAAGGTGGTTTTTCGCTTTAAACTTGATTTTTTGCCTAAGGTTGTTTCTCCCTTTCATCTTAATGAGGAAGTTGTTTTGCCTTCCCTGTGTCCAGAACCGTCTAATTCTAAAGAAAGGACCCTCCATGCCTTGGACGTGGTCAGAGCCCTTAAGTACTACCTGGTTGCGACTGAATCCTTCAGGAAGTCAGATTCATTCTTTGTTCTCACTGAAGGTTCAAGAAAGGGTTTGCCTCCGGCCAGTCCATTCTCAGTAAGTGGATTAGACAGGCGGTGGTGCAAGCATATTCTGCCAAGGGGAAGGATCCCCTGTTTTGTGTTACAGCTCATTTTACTAGAGCTATTGGTGCTTCCTGGGCTTTTTAGCACCAGGCCTCAAGTTTATAAGGTTGATGTTAGGGCCTCAGCTGACGCTGCTTTTGGCCGAAAGGTGCTTCAGGCGGTAGTGAGATGAACTACTTGCTGTTCCGCACTGGGGATCCCGCCCTAAATGGACACTGCTTTTGGATGTCCCAACTGTCATCACTTCGACCTGGACTGGATATAGTGAAAAATACAATTCTGTGAAACTCACCTGTAGAATTGTTATTGAATATATCCAGTCCAGGTGGTCCCACCCCGCCCTTGTTTCATTATCTCTTGTTTGCCTGTTATGGTGTTTACCTTTTTGTATTGGACCATTGTCCTTAGTTTTTTGTTGGAGAGAGTGCATGCTGAAGCTATGTGAGTTAACATGGTTTATTGGCCTCCCGGCCTGTCTCATTTAGTGCTTTTTGACATTCTGGAAATTCTATGGAGACAGCTCTTTTTATAGGGGGCCAGGAAGAGTTACAGCTCTGGATCTTGCAGTGACTGCGCCACCTGGTGGCGGACTACCCAACTGTCATCACTTCTGGGATGACCTGGACTGGATTTATTCAAAAACAATTCTACAGGTGCGTTTCACAGAATTGTATTTTTTTCTGCTAGCCCCTAAAAAGCAGCAAATGGTGTGCTGGTACTTGGATTCCATATTGACCACATGCAGCCTCCTCTTTTCAGTTAGTGTGGAAGATTGCTCTATCATGATTGGGAAAAGGAATGAGCAATGAAGACCAGGCCACATTGTGCAGAAGATCGAAGTGGTTTGAGGCGATGGTTGCAATGCCAGATCTTCTATATGGAAGATGAGGTTTCTTTTCTTTCATCTTACAGCCCACGATTGCCCTTTAATTTTAGGCTTAAGATGAACCTTTATTCTGTGCAAGTACTCTTTCAACCGCCATATCCCCCAGCATTCCCATGAAGTCGGACAAAATATGCACCAGCTCTGTATCCCTGCTCAGTTGCTCCACATGACCCCTCATGGCAAATACCAAGCAGGGATGCATGGCACAAAGCACTGGGCATACACATTCACCTGTGAACACTGCTGGTGGTAAATAACATGCACAGTTATGGCTGCTGACACCACAGAAAAAAGTATTTATACATTGACTTGGGAATTTCTTTAGAGCTTTATGCAGATACTGTAGGCTTCACAAAATTAAATGGCTGGGGGATAAATAATCATAAATAATAATTAGGCAACAAACTTTTTGATGTCAATGAAATTTGATGATGTCAATTGTTAGTTACGTTGATATATTCTTACATGTGTAACTGTAAATGTAGAATAGTTGGTGACCTAGATCCGAACCTTATAGTGCACCAAACAGAGGGTGAGGAGAGGACACTTGGTGCATATAATACATAGAATGTCTGATTGAACAGGTTGGAAGAAGGGGGGGGGGGGGGGCAGGGTTTTGGATGCCCAACAAGGGGGTAGTCTGGAGTCAAAGAGGGCGTTTGACAGTGTACACTGCTCAAGTTGAGTTTTGAGTATTGTTTTTTTTAATTTGGCTTTTGGAGATCCTTTAGTGGCTCAGGAAACAGCCTTGCTGTTTCTTTATCAGGACACTTTGACGGGCACTCTGCATCGGATTGTGTTCGATTTTTTGGATTGCAGAGATGCACTTTATGGAAGTCTGTGCCTGGCACAAACAATGCTGGACCTATGTAGCAAACATTCATTTCCCAATTCTTTTCATACTAATACGCACTTTTATGTTCAAAGCAATATGGCTGTTTATTCTTCTTTGTGTTGCGTTCCATTTTCTCTGCACTCCCAGAGTGACTCTTCCCCTTTTTAATTATAAGAGCATATTTGCCCAGAAGCTCTAAAGAGGTTTTAAACAGAAAATTATATATATATATATATATATATATATATATATTTTTTTTTTCTTTTTTTTCATTATCCATGGGCAGGAGCTTTCTGCCACCATTCCCCCATCAGTTGTGTGAACTAGCCCTAGGCGGCACAACCTGGAAAATGTAATTCAAAGAGAAATATGTATTAGGCGATAGGACGTAAACACATCACAGAAGCACAGTGAACACTTTCTAGTGGAATATTTTAGTGCGTCTCAGAATTATAGGATGCACACTTTTCAAGTTCCCCTGTTGTTTTTCATTGTAGATAAGCTGTATGTTCAGACTCTTCTATAAGTGGAAGTGCTTTGCAGCCGTCTATATCATTTCTGCTTCTAAGTTTATAAACTTGTCAGTAACTATTGCTAGTGGATTTGCCTTCTATGAGGTTCACGGACACAGTCAGGGATGGCAGCATCACGGGGCTTTCTTGGGCAGATGCTGGGAACCATTCATCTTGGGTAAACTGACCAGATTTCCCCCATTCGGTGCGGCAGTCCCACTTTGGGCCATTTTGTCCCAATGTTCCATGGAAAACAGCTAAATATCTCACTTTTCTGACGTTGTGGAGGACTGTCCCCCCGAATATAAGATGTAGGATATCTGGTTGGTTTGCAATCACTCTCTTGCTGAGAAGTGGTACTGGAATGCATGGATTGACTGAGAATTGGATCAATCACCAATATCTTTTATGGACTGAAGACCCCTGGAGCATGTGACCAGGGGCAAGGTTACACCTACGTAGAATGCTGTGGATATTTGTTCATCAAAACCCATAAATAAGGTACACCCCTAAGCCACACCCCTGACCCAGAATAGGAGTTTCCAGGTGGCCGGTTTTTGTTTAGCTGGTGCTGATGCACAGTGGGACAAACCAGGTTGGACTGCCGTGCTGCTGTATAGTAAAGAGGGACTATGGTCATTTTTGACCATAGTTCCTCCTTAATACATGATTAGTTTTATTTAGTTTACCAACTGGTGTTAGGCTCTCTGACAACCACACACTTGGGAGAGGTGAGCATACTTCTCTGGGATTTAGGAGACAACAGTAGGGAACATTAAGAATCCTTTGTTTTACTAAGTCCCTTTCCATTATGCACTAGTAAGTCAATTTCATTTCCTTTCGTTAGCCTTGGTTATTCTGATAATCTTGGCAAGTGCTCCGCCTAGTGGCTGATATTAGGCCACTGCTTACCATCACCGTGCTATAGAGTTGTCTAGAATCCTCCCCCTAATAGTTTTATCAGGAGACAGTGGCACAACCAAAAAATGTTAACAAGGAGATAATTTAAGGTGGAATCAAATGGTACACAAAAAAGATATAACAGATATGTGAGGGCTTTAAAATTATATTAACACTTTTTTTTTATAAAAATAAGTGTTGAGTAAAGTTTGGAGTGAAGGGGCTATCACCATTGAAAGCCCTTTTATCAGACAGGACTTACCCCTGGCAGATTTTCACCTTAGCTGTTAGTCATGTGAGACGCCAAAGCCACAGAACAAGGAAGTGGTTGGTATAGACTGCCCAAGACTGGGCTTGCAATGCTGGTATGCCCGGGGGCAACAGCAATGATGAGCCCCACCCCATGATCTCTATTTTATATAAAATTTCACTTTAATGAGAGTTTTCGTCTTAATATACACACTGCCGTTAGAGGGAACACTAGTCCAAATAGCAACACGGAAGAGCAAATAAATTAGGTGGGAAAGCACAAATAAATGTTATTATTGCATTATATGAGGGAATAGAAGGCAGGGGGAATTTGATTGCAGAACTGAAGGGGGCTCCCGAAGTGGTAAGTAAAAATAAGTATTGGCCAGAGATGTACAGAGGAGCCTGGTTGGAGTGTGCTTTGCAGATTAGGGTTGCAATGTTAATTATATCTTTTGAGTTTCTGGCAGCCAGTTGACGGGTTGACAGAGCGGCACTGCACTTGAGTGGTGAGTGAATGAGTCCGGCAGTTTAAGATAGGTTGGGAAGTTGCCAGTTTATTCATTGGTAATCCACGAAGGGCTCTCTATGAAGAATGGAGGTTGGGTACTCAAGTGTGACGTTTCCCTGGCACGTACAATGCTTCAAATAGATGGAGCTCAAGGAAGATACAAAAAGCTAGCAGCAGGCTGCATATTATCCTGGATGTACTACTGGTTGCAAAGCATTCAAATATAAAGCAGGCTTTCCTTCTCTTCTGCAGTTTATTGTCACCATGTAAAGTATATACAGTATATATACTAGGAACGTTTTCCAACAAGAGATATGGGGGAACATTGGGAAGCAAAAAAAAATAGTTTAAGTGATTGACCACCCATATTAAAAACCAAAAGGATACTCACCTTTTGTTCTTTGCCGCTGATCAGTCTGACTCCCGCAGTCAGCAACTCACCTGATCTGGATCGCATCCCACACTGCCTGGGCCCATCCAGTAGATGGAGGTGCTTCCATGTCTAGCTCGTGCCCCTTGATTTCAGTCACAGATGTGCTACTACGCCACCTTCACTCGCTACAATGGAGGGAGCCTATCAAGTTTCATTACACCACCCATGAATGGTGAGGACGTGGCAACGTTCCTATGACTTATGGCAGGAGAGAGAGCCTGACACAGAATTAGTTCTGACTTCTATTCAGGCCACAAGCTGCGTGGGATGAGGCAATTTGAGTTAATTTTTTGGATAGCAAGGTTATACATACAGTTCTTATAGCTTGTGTCAGTGCAGTTCTGTACCTTTAATTTGATTATAGTAGGATGGGGGTCAATGATTTAAGCCATTGATTGAAGTGAAGTAGGGAACCAATTAACCTTTCAGAAGTTCTTATGATCTGTTGTAATTGTAGTCTATACTTCCTGGAAATCCCATACCATAAAGTTATTGAACATGTACATCATGGATTCTATAAATGATTTATAACAAGTTATCAACACTTTCTGCGGCATGCCATACTTCCTGAGTTGGCGCAGGAAGAACAGTCTTAGTTCAGATTTTTTGATAACAAAGTCAGTGTGTTTACTCCATTTTAAGTCTCGAAAGATGTCCCCAGGAATTTAGTACTTTTTACCCTTCTGCACCTTCTATAAATGGAAGTTTTTCCGGTGGTGCCTGTCTGAAGTCACAATTTTAGGATAGGATTATTGGTTTTGCACCAGTAATCTAATTTGTTGATTGTGTCCTTATATGCAGATTCATCATCTTTGGTGAGCCCAATGACAATCATGTCATTAGCAAATTTCAGTCATTTCACTGACTCTTCAGGGATATGCAGTCATCTGTATACATTGTAAAAAGAAGGGGCAAATGTGCATGTCCTTGCAGTGTACCGATATATATATATATTAAATTCTTGTTGAAAGGTAAAAAACAATCCCAAATATAGGAAACAATACAGCTGAACTGAACATAGGAATATTTAAGCAATGGTGCAACTTTAGCAAGGCGTGTGAGACATGATGAGCACTACCCCTCAGCATACCATTACATGTCACCATTGACCTTGTCTTTTTTTCATTTTGTTGAATTAAGGTCTTGGTATTTTTTGCAACCTCTAAACGTCTGTTCATTTTAACTCTACAGGTGAAAAGCTAGAGGAATTTCTGCGCTCTCTGAACAGCAGCAAACCCCTCTATTTGGGCCAGACAGGACTGGGGAACATTGAAGAACTTGGAAAACTCGGACTTGAACCTGGGGAAAACTTTTGCATGGGAGGTCCAGGAATGATTTTTAGTCGAGAGGTGTTGCGAAGAATGGTACCACATATTGGTGAATGTCTACGTGAGATGTACACTACACATGAGGATGTGGAAGTTGGAAGGTGCGTCCGGCGATTTGGTGGAACACAGTGTGTTTGGTCCTACGAGGTAAGTGTGTGATTTTACTTTAGTTTTAAAAGCCATTGATTACGTGAACTCCAACTTAACATGTTTTTTAACATTTTGAGGTAGAGGAAGGATTGCATTTACAGCTGTAAGTTGTTTTCATTTCGCATGGGTGGGTGTAATTTAGTTGTTAAGTTGATCACCTGTGACCACGTTTTGTATGCATGTTAGCCGAATACATTGTTTTTCCACTTATTTTAGTTTTGAATTAGAACAGGGTCCTGATGACCTAACTCAGGCAAATGTGGCATTCAGCCAACTTGCAAATGGGACTATGCAATTTACTGCACCTACATGACTTAGTCCAGTGGGTTGTTTCTTTAAGTGAGATATATAAGCCAGAGTGTCCAAGGCACAAGGCTGGGTTTGTCTCTGTGGTTTGACCCATAGATCATAAATCTTTTTCTGGTTATCGAGTGATCCAGGATTACTGCCCCATGTGCAGGTTTCAGCTGGCAACAAGTCATTTAACCCTAACTGATCCAGTAAGTAGCTTCTCCTTTGTGAAACAACAAATGTCGAAAGACACATCCTGTGATTGTGGATAGGTGTTTGATCGATTTTCAAAGGGTCAAATTATTGGCAGAGAAAACATCTGATGAGATTGCCAAAACATTATTAAAAAGTGGAAGATCAGCTGGAAACTTCATCTTCAAGGAAGGAATGTGGTAAAAAAAAGTTTGAATGATCATGATAAGCGATTACTTAAAGTGCACCTATACTCGGAGGGAAGTATATGTCGTCACCTTTTATCCCCAGCCCAGTGCCCCAAACCCCCTGTGTTTCTTTTTTTAACTCCGCTTTTGCCCAATATACATAACAACACAAACTTGATGCAGTCAGCTGTATTACTCCCTGGCTGCCCCCAGTGCAATCAATTAAAGTACACACAGCTCAGCAATGGGGAGTACTTCAACCTAACTGCCATTATGTGACAGTTTGTTGTAACTAAATTAGTTAGAAACACATGTTGTATTGGGACCGTGGGCTGGGAATGGAAGGTGACCACATGCACTTCCTTTCTAAGTATAGGTGCACAATAAATGAAATGCCACTTTTCAGTATATTTTTTGTGCCATGCTTAACACCGTGAGGGCATCATTTTGGCACTCACCTTCAAAAGCTTGGTGGAATCAAATTTTAGAAAAAGGAATGAGAAATCTCTGATGTTTAATAGTGAAAGTAAGAGCATTTTTTACTTGCACAATGCAAAGGGAACTCAAGGGAGTGGAATTAAACAGCTGTGTAGCCTTAAGAAAACCACTTGGCAGAGGCTAACCAACAAAATTGGCTTCCATTTGCTATGGAGCATGTGGTTTGATGAGTCCAGGTTTACCTGGTTCCAGCATGATAGGCAAATAAGGGTAAGAAAAGAGGAGACTGAAGTGATGCACCCCCATCATGCCTAGTGCCTAACTAGTCTGTTGGGCAGTGCTCTGATCTGGGGTTGCTGCAGTTGGTAAGGTCTAAGTTCAGCAATGTTATGTGCCCAAAGAATGATGTCACCTGACTTCCTGAATATTCGGAACAGCCAGGTTATTCAATCAATGGATGTTTTCTTCCCTGATGGCACATTGGGCATATTCCAAGATGACAATGGCAGGATTAATTAATATCAAATTGTGACAGAGCTTCAGGGAGCAATTTTCACACCTGAGCCACGTTGAGAATTTTTGGGATGTGCTGAAGAAGACATTGCGTAGTGGTCCAAATCTCCCATCATCAATAGATCTTAGGAAAAAGTTAATGAACCTCTGGACAGAAATAAATGTGACATGGCAAAAGCTTGTGGAAAAGATGCCAGCGAGCTCAAATTGAAAGGCAGTCCAACAAAATATTGTGTGTCCTTTTTTGGTAAAGTGTTAGCAACTTATATTTTTTATCTTTTATCTTTGTAATATAGTAATATATTTTTAAGCTAGTTTACCTTATTTACTATGCTAAACATGGCCTATTTGCTAGACCAAAGCTGTATTTGCCTTATTTACGTCCGTTCGTCTTCACCTTTTCAGCCTTTAAACCGGACCTTCAGCATCATTTAATGAAAAGGCCAAACCTTTAAAAAATCTATTCTACAGCATCTAAAATTAATATATTTTAATTTTTTGTCACTTATTATTCTTTCCCCCACTGGGCTGCAACTGTGTTCAGGAGTCTAGGATACGGGCGCCGCCATCTTGCCTAAGAAGCATCACATACTGAGGAGAGGAGAGCGGAGCAAATGTGCAGGGGGAGTGGGTTATAGCTATGCTTTGCACAGACAGAGCAGAGCCGGGGTCAGGAAAAAGACAGCAATCCCAGAATGCAGAGCAGCACAGTCAGAAGACACTTCCTGTTTGCAAACAGCCTGAGACTCCATGGGTCGCCATCTTGGATGTTTAAAGTCTCATAAAATGCAGTAGATGCAGGTAGGATGTATGTACAGAGTGGGGGAAACATATAAGATAGTCTCTTATTCAGGGTGAAGGTCCGGTTTAGGCTTCGGCTTTTCATTGCGCCAGCTTTTAGTGGCGAACCCCATAGGAATCAATGTTATTTGCAGCGAGAATGGCTGTTTCTGTGATTTTTTACATCTATCACTAACATGTCGAGCGTGAAGGTCATCTAGATAACTAGTATTGGAGAAACAACTAGTAAAATAGTTTTCACATGATTTTTTGGCAAGTGCCCAGTTTTAGAGCGCAGCAGCTGTTTGTGCGTAGTTTTTAAATAGTTTTAAATATGGGCTTCAGTGCTGAGTGCCCGGACGCACTTAACTGGCGCTACCTATCGTTTGCTGGAGTGTTGTCCTATTATTAGATGTAGCGTTGTCTTGGGCGCTTTGATCTTTGGGACACCACCTAGAGTTCTCGATTGGCTCTGCAGTGAATCAGGATGAGCGCTTCTACAGCGCCCTCCAGACACCACATTTATCAATGCTAGACAGGATACTACAGCGTCACTTGTTCGCCCACTACACTAGGTTATAGTGCCAGGCAAACGCTCTAAGCTATGCTACATAGGCCCTTATTTAACAAGGGATAGCGACAGGCAGCGACTGGTGAGCGGCCGGTAATGACGGGCCCCGCCACGAGAACGCCGGCTCCCCACCACAATCACACATTTATCAAGCCGATCCTGCTTAGCGACTGAGATAGCGCCATATAGCCACTCATTCATCATTATTCCAGCCTCAGCCCACAGCGCCAGCGTCCGACCTTGAACAGCGACAGGTATGACCTCTCGCTACCTGGCGCACTCCAATGCATTTCAATGGAACAATCTTTAAATATTCATAATTAATTTTTATTGTTTTTTTGTTTTTTAAATGTGAAAAATTCTGTGACCACTTCTGCCATTTTAGATAATTCTTTTAAGGTAAAAAAAAAAAAAAAAAAAAAAATTGTACATAATTGATATTACAGGTCTGATATTAATGTATTCATATTACCAAATTATTTAAAAAACTTGCTTTTTTTTGTTTCCAAAAATATGGTTGTTTGGGGGTTAAAAAACGACTTTTAACCCATCGCCGCCATCGCTCTGGGGTTTAAACATGCATTTTACAGCGCAATAATTTTTTGAGCGTGATTTTTTAATGAATATGGTGGGAGCCGGTCGCTAGGGCCAGTCGCTATCATGCGCTCCCATACAGCGCGGAACCGGTCAAATAGCGACTCCTCACCCAATATTCAACATTACGGCAAACCGAGTCGCTATCAACTACCGAACAACGGCCAAGCACAGCGACTACTAGCGGGCACTCTGAAAATGCCAATAATGGCAAATGACAATACGTGGCGCAAGTCTTAAATTAGCCTCCCCGTGAACTTCTCTTCTTTTTATCTGCATTCAGGTGTGATTTTTATATTGCCCATACCTGTTACTTGCCCCGGGTGAGTTTAACCCTTTCAGTGCCAAGCACGTAGATACTACGTGCTTGCTTCCACTCCACTTAAGTGCCAAGCACGTAGTATCTACGGGCTTGACTTTCCCCCCTGCTAGTAAAAAAAGTCAAAAATACTCACCTGACCCCTCGTTGGATCCGGCCGGGTCTCCTCTTTAATTTGGTGCCATCCGATCCCCCGTGGGGGGTCGGATGGCTCCAGGAGAGCCCCCGGAATAGCCCCCCCCCCCCCCCGTTTGGCAGCAGCAGCTGCTAACTGTAAAAAAAATAAAAAAATAAAAATGACATTCACTTACCTGTGTGTGCGCTGGCTCCCGCTGTCCCTCCTCTTCACCTGGGGGGCCTCCGATCGCCCCCCAGGACTTACCGATCTTCAGGAGAGAGCCCGGAAGGCTCTCTCCTCTCTCCTCTTCGATGGCGGCCGCCATCTTGCCGCTAAGCCCCGCCCCCTTGGGGGCGGGGCTATGACGTCATCCCGGTCCGTCGCAGCGTCAAGCCCCGCCCTTTTGGGGGCGGGGCTATGACGTCATCCCAGCCCCGATCACCGATCACCGGCTTCAGCGTTCTCAGCTGTCAGATGCCGGTGATCGGCAACGGGGAAGGAGGTGGCAGGAGATCCTCTGATCTCCTGCCTCCCCCTTCTCTGATGCCGATCACCGGCATCTGTCAGCAGAGCGGCGCGGGACAAAGGAGCTTACAATCGGAGGTAAGTACAGTAAAAAAAAATTTTTTTTTTTTTAATAAAATACTTTTGTGTGGCGTTTTTTTTTCATTTAACCCTTTGTGAACTGGTAAGGGGTCCATGAGACCCCTTATACCAGTTCACAAGGCTCTGGGTATGGCAAGTCACCTGCAGCTAGTGGGTGGCTTGCCATCAACCCCCATTACCTGCCTCCCCAACGGCCAGGGGGGGGCAGAAGGGCCCGGGCCACTTAGTGGCTATGTGGGCTAGTAGCCTGCAGGGCCAGGGGCCACCAACGCTGGCCCCTGCGCCCTGTTCTACAAGCCCCCATAGCTGGCCCGGGTCGGTAATGCTGGGTAGGGGGGACCCTACGTCATTTTTTTGGGGGATTTTTAAGGGTTTTTAACCCTTAAAATTCCAAAAAAAAATGGGGTCTCCCCCCCTAGGAGGGGGAACCCTATGTCATTTTTTTTTTTAATTAACCCTTTTGTTTTCTGTCATCCAGCAGCTATAGAAGGCTGAAAGAGTGCTCCACTATGGATGGGAGGTAAGTATTAAAAAAAAAAATAATAATAAAATATTTTTTCTCTTTGTGTGTCTGTGTTTTATTTTTACATTTAACCCCTTGTGAACTGGTAAGGGGTCCATGACCCCTATACCAGTTCACAAGGCTGGGGGAGGTGGCAAGTCACCTGCGCTAGCCGGTGACTTGCCATTAACCCCCGGCACCCCCATTACCTGCCTCCCCAAAGCCCAGGGGGGGGCAGAAGAGCCCGGGCCCACTGGCTATGCGGGCTTGTAGCCTGCAGGGCCAGGGGCCACAAAAGCTGGCCCCTGCGCCCCGTTCCTACAAGCCCTGCATAGCTGGTCCCGGGCTGGTTACTTTGGGTAAGGGGGGGCCCATGTCATTTTTTTTTATTTTTAAGGATTTTTAACCCTTAAAAATCCCCCCAAAAAATGGGCCCCCCCTCCCGGGAGGGGGGACCCTAAGTCATTTTTTTTTCTCGATTTAACCCTTTGTAGTGTGGATGGTAGTTGTATTTTATTTGTAAATGTTAAAAATTACTTGTTTCAGTTAGAGGGGTCTCCTGGGCAGGAACAGGGGGCTACCGATAAATATGTGGTACCGTTCTAATCGGTAGAAATGGGGCTTTCACATGCAATATGGTTTTCTTTAATAAAGTAAATTTTTTATGTAAAATAAAGGAGTCAATTTTCTAAAAAAAAATTTTATTTATTTATTTTTTTTTACTTAATAATAAATAAAATTAATAATAAATAAAATTTACAAACAAGACATTTCATGTTAAAGCCTAAACTCTGCTGCAAAAAATATATATATAATTTTCCTGAAAATTCCAGCAAAAATGACACAAAACATGGCGCAAAACATGGCGCAAAATGGGGAAAAATGACCTGTCAACAGAGGGTGACAAAATCCCAAGTAAGCTGGCAATTAAAAGGGTTAATAGTACCTCTGCATGTTGGGTATTGTTCTGTTCGGGGGACCTTGCGCTTTCAGACTTAGCTTGTTTTTTCTTGTTTGCATATTTATATTTTAGTAAAAGGTGTTTTTTATTCTGCTTTTTTATACATTTTTTAGGGAAACTCTGCGCAACCAAAGAGTTCTTTGAGGGATTAATTCCAGAAAGATGAGCCCACTACAACAAGCTGGGTACGCTTAGAAAGCTTAACATGTGTACTTTCAGGGAATATATGGTTTATGGGGGATATTCCAAATGTAAAGGGTTGTTTTGGTTGAAAAATCGCAAGGTGCGCACTTTGTCTGCAGAGCTGAAATTTTCAAGAAAAATTACCGTTACGCACATGCTTTACTTTGGGGTGTTTGGCAACTCTTTCCTTGACAGAACCTATGCATGTTGGGTATCGTTCTGTTCGGGGGATGTTGCTTTTTCAGATCATACTGTTTTTTCTTGTTTGTATATAGTTTTTTTAGGAAAATGTGGCTTTGATTCTGCTTTTTTATCCTTTTTTTAGGGAAACTCTTTGCAACCAAAGAATACATTGAGGGATTACTTCTAGAAAACTGTGGCCACATCAACAAGCCTGGTACAAACAGAAAGCCTGAGGTGTGTACTTCCAGAGAATATA